>JAODUE010027076.1:0-22335 GCA_027564755.1 Amblyopsis hoosieri
AGAGAGAGAGAGAGAGAGAGAGAGAGAGAGAGAGAGAGAGAGAGAGAGAGAGAGAGAGAGAGAGAGAGAGAACACAGTATATCCTCTGTAAGTCATACCACACTACCACACTGTGAAATTGGTGAAGTCAGGGATTCTGCAGATATATTGTTGCCCATTTGAGTTCAAACTAAGCAAAACACCTCGCCCTTCAATGACACTTTCTTTTGTGTTCCCATTTACAGAGCCAAGGCTGTGTAGAAGAGCCGGATTAATTTTTCAGCTTGCACAGAGCGGGAAGCTAGCGAAGCGCAAGGAGACTTATACAAAAAGTGTATTAGCTTACAATTGCTAACTCACCTTTAGCATTGGTCTCATTGGTTGTGTATCCAGAGTGTGGCTAAACATGTTAAAAAGTGGTGTGTTGTGGCATTTACCTGCTCGCTGGGGCCCTGGTAATCGTAGACGCTACATTCGATGGAGACCGGTTGGCCCTCAACCCTGATCAACGGACCGGGCATGACTGTTACCTCCCTGGCCGAAGACACACCTTGGAAGGGAGAGAGTCAGAGTCAAGAAACTACACTCGTAGACATGTAATTCAATTATACTGTATAGTTATACCATACTGCACTACAGTGTATTGACCTAGCACTTTATTTTACCCCGTTCACATATTACTTTTAGCCAACAAAACATTTTTTGCTGAACAACAAACAGTTGGTAGCAGTAGTTAGCTAGATATTAAATGGTTAGAATAATTGTTGGGGTAACAATGCATCCCCAATCTGATCTCAATGTTATCGTTATACAGCCTTTAAGTCTTTTGTTTTTCTTCACAGAAACTCTGAGTCACATTAGCAATACTTTGTACCTGAAACCGTGTGACAGAATAACCACTAATAATCAAGTGGACAGTTGAGGGTCTGTGAAGTACGGTAGCCTACATGTAAGGATGTCATTGCTATATGTAATTCCAAAGCACAGCATATCCACATTTGACTACCACTGTATACACAGCTGCTGTGTATTTTAGGGAAACAAGACATGGTTAAAAACACCAGCAGAACTGACAGTTCATCTATCGCGACCTGTTTGGACAGGCACTGTGGAAAGACACGTCAATGTGTGCACACCGACAGTGCACGTGCACACCAGGCTTGTTCTTACATGAGGACAACCTAATGTGTGTACTCCAGCCTTGGCTTGTTGCAGCGATGTGTTATCAATTAATTTGCACTTCGAGTAAACACCTAAATATTTTAACACAAAAAAAAAAAAAAAAAACACGGTCACATTTGACAACTTCTCAATTTCATCTTATGCAATTGGTCACCAAATCATATACCAGTAGGTTTATACGCAACATTTGAGAAGGCTGTTTAACATTTGATGTTAGACAATCTGTTCAGGGTTGACATCAGACCAATGGTTTGCTGTGTAGCGCTGAGCTTAGCTTAGAGTTCATGAACAAATCAGCTGAATCCACATATTAGCACAGCATTGGTGAGTGTGGAGACTCATGAAAACCTTGCTAACTGTTGGCACAAGATTTCACACACCTAGACTAGGGGGCCCTAGCCTGGTGTTTTGCTAGGTGCAATGCCATGGTTACCTTTGCCTCGAATATCAGTTTGGGGAACAGCAAAATCTTGTTTCAGGTCAAACACACCAAACACAATGCCATAGGGTGCTCCCTCAGAAGCTCTGCCCCCCAAATTGAACACACATTGACATGGCTGGTAAATAGTGGTGTGTGGTGCGGACTGCACCACCTTCTTTGTGTTCCCATTTACAGAGGCAGGGCTGTGTAGACTCAACTGATTACTTTTTCTGTGCTCACACAGAACTGGAAGCCTGCGATATTTGCATAAATTACACAAAAAGTGTATTTGCCTACGATCAGTGACTCCACCTTTAAGTGTTAGGTGAAAGAAAGTATGTTTGTGAGTGACATGAAACTACACCGCAGCGCTTTTCGCATAATTATATATGCCTAAACCAACTGTTCTATCTGGCAAACAAATATTTAATTTAACCCACTATCTAGAAATTAGCTATTTAGTTTTAGTGACACCTACAGTAGATAAGGTGTGACTGATCACTTAGAAACCAAACAGTTTTGCAGGCTATGCAGCATGTGAGCCTATACAACAAGCCTCTATTCTGTTGAAGGAAAAACGTGAAATCGAACAGGGCAACAATTAACTATAGGCTACTGTCGTAGCAAATGCAGTATGTATCACTTAATCTGTCCATCACGGTCAATATTTACTTCGGCAATATTTACCGGTTAAGTAGGCCTACTGTAAAAACCAGCAACACGCGTTTAGATAAGTGTGCGCTTGCAGTTTAGACTATATGATATTGGCTACTAATGCTCGTTTCTGCGTCGTAAAGGTAAACGCTTTACCAACAGCATGAAGACCATAACAACTGGTTATAGCAACCGGTTCTAGTAGACAGCTGGCGGTGAGCTGGCGTTGGGACTCATTTAAACCATCTCTCTCTCTAGTTTCGCTTCACTTTAGCTCCACTTCAGAGACAGATGGGCTCATGTACTAGTAATGAAGAAGAGAACCAATGATTCAAATTAACCCTTAAATGGAAAACCGACCAATACTAGCGCATGCATGTGTTAATATGCTTAGACATATAACCAATTAATTTTGCCCTGTAGTGAAAAATCACGCTAATAATATTGTCAAAGCTGGTCATAAACGGCATTAGTCCCGAACCGCTTGGAAGACCAGTAGGTTTACTGGACTAATTGGCGTGTCACAATTCTAAAATGTGACAGTTCTAACTCGGAATAAAATACTTATCCTGCGTTTCTGTTCTTTGTAATTTTCTGATCGACTTCCCCCTTCTGAAACATGCGTTCTGATTGAATTAATTCCTGCACTGGTAGGCTATAGGTTAAATTGATTTATTATTAACTGGCTATAGTCAGTCAACCTGCTCTCCGCGTCATTGTGTACACGCGGTAGGTAGACTAGAGCCTAGACAAGACAATAA
Organism: Amblyopsis hoosieri; assembly: GCA_027564755.1. Taxonomy (NCBI): domain Eukaryota; kingdom Metazoa; phylum Chordata; class Actinopteri; order Percopsiformes; family Amblyopsidae; genus Amblyopsis; species Amblyopsis hoosieri. The sequence continues at coordinate 2,998 of JAODUE010027076.1, forward strand.
CTTGAGTTTTGGGCGTGTGTGCCTACCTGTCAAACTCGTCCATAATGGCGTTTCAGTTATTGTTAAAAACGGCACAGCGCGTTGTTTTACAGACCAATTTGAACCTCATAAAGAGGACACGTCACATATGGGATTTGCCAATATTTCTCCAACATGTCGAAAATATCGACACTTGTGGGATGTTAATAATTGAAGGTTAAAATCACGGCCCACACTCACTCAGAAAATATATGATAAATGGATGTCGTGCATGGACAAACCTATAATCCCTCATCCCATTCAACGCCGTCATGACACCTCATCAGTGCTCCCAACAAACGCGTTATTATTAATATCAAACGAGTCTTACCAAAGCTTATAACCACCAGCAGCGTTGAGATAAATCGGTCCATCTCCAACTTGCTCTTCTTCCAACAATTAATAAATCCCCGTTTCCTTTTGTCACTTAACAGGAGGTGTAGACAAACGCTCTCCCGTCGTAGATCGGACAATCCTGGAGAGAACTCCCTCCCGACTCTCCTCAGATCAGATCAGATCAGATCGTCCTCGTAGGAAAAAAACGGGTACGAGCAGCCAGAACCGAAAACCGACCGGTATCCTTTAAATGAAGATTCTGTCTGAGACGCCGTCGATAGAAGTGTTTGCATGATTCATGCTGTAGCCTATGCATATACACCGACGACTGGAGAAAGCGAGGTCGCGTGGCTTGGAATGAATGCCAGTCTGTCCGGAAGTCAGTTTAGGGATTGGAGGAGGAGGAGTAGTGGGAGTGGAGCACCAACGCCAGCGCGGAGGTTCCCCACAGGTAGAGCGACGGACGGGAAGAAGGGGAGTTTGGGGATTTGCATATAGTTTGGCGAAATAGCAGTCTAGGTTAGTGAGCATGGCCAACTGTTGTCCACGGGCTACCAAGTACATTTACTTTAGACATGGGATGGGGTCAAAGTTGAAAGTTCACGGGTGTGTGTGTGTGCGTGTGCGTGCGTGCGTGCGTGTGTATGCGATTCGAGACAATGTGTTGCGTTTCCTTAATGTTTCCTTACGTATATAATGTTAATGTCTCATTTACAAAAATGTGAGGTATAGAAAGAGTAGGCTACAAAGGAGACAATACATATTGTCTCCTTTATAGCCTACTCTCTATCACTCTCATACACACACACGTCACACGCACACACACATGCACGCACGGGCACACACGCACATACACACGCACAAAACATGGCGCAATGGTCAAGTGATGGCCTACAAGTGAACATACAGGATGAACACACTTGATTAATTTAATATTGGCGAAATCTACCACTAGCGTGTTAATAACTGTCAGTCAGGACGAGCACGATGACGCGAATGATGAGAGGTTGTATACAATAAGGCCTGACAGCATTTTACAGTCTGGACAGCGGACAGCTACTTTTATTATTATACCTTTATTTAACCAGGAAATACTTATTGAGATTAAGAATCTCATTTACAAAAGCGTCCTGGCCAATACAGCAGCCACCAGCAGTTTCAAAACATAAAAACACTTATAATACAAACAATTAGTAACAGCTACAGTAGTATTGGACGTTGACAGGTTACGCTACATGCAGTGGTGATGGATCACCATCTAGTGGTCAATATGTGTAGTGTTCAAATTAAGGTAAGAAAATAGATCCCCCACCCCACCCCGCGAGTGACATCGGCACCTGCTTGGAGTGATAACATCAGTGCCAACACCTTTCGCTGGCCTTTTGAAAGATTCCTTCAGTTACGTCTGTTACGGAAAATGTGCCACAGGACATATTTGTGTTAAGTAGACAACGTCACGTCCTGTTTGCTATATCATTTGTAAAAATAAGACAATAGCCCATGTTGTTATTATCGCGCATTTATTATCACGCACGCCTTTTGTCTTTTCCTCAACTCTATATTTGTTTTCCTCTTCAAGACCAGCAGAACGTTCACCACAACACAAAGCGTGAAACACGAACACACACTATGCAGTCAGCACCTTATTATGTGTTTTAGGTTACCACGGGATGTGGTTTGCGTGCACCATAGGCTGTAGGCCTGCACGCACGCACACACACACACACACACACACACACACACACACACACACACACACACACACACACACACACACACACACACAGAGTATAGATAAATAACAAGCGTTCTGAACGTTAAGGATTACAACATTGTGAATATGTTTATTGATCATTCTTATTATGTAACCACACAGATCTCAACATTTTGTTTGATGTATAGGCTACATCTTAAAACAGGCTAGCCTACTTATTAAATTACTGAAACAAAACAATACTTCAGAAATGTATAAAAGATAATTTCATATAACCTTTTCAAAATATCAAGTCTAAATTTAATTCACAGTTTTCTTGGCAATATTTGTTTTGGGGGGGAAGCATGTTTGCATCCAGCAGGCATACATGCACACACTAGCCTGAATGCTTGATATGCAAACATTAATATTTCCTATTTTAGGAAGACGGTGGCACAACAGTACAGTATCTTCTTTCCTTAATTTATTGCATGTTCAACCTCCTTATTCTTTTGCTATACTGTGTTTTGTTGGTCTTTTTTACAATCCCTACTGAATCTGATGATCTCAACATTGAGAGCTTAGTAAACATATTGCTGCTCATTCCATACATTGTTTCCTCTGAGCATATGTGCCCATAGAGACAGTTAGAGAAAGTGAGAAGAATTACATAAGGTCATAAAGGAGCAAACATTTTTACGCTGCACCGTAAAACAGTACTTACAATATATGGTCTTCTCAGGACACTACACTGTCACAATACTACACTACTACAATACAATTGTATATTGGCTGGTGCTCTCTTTAGTTTGCATGTGTGTGTGTGTGTGTGAACATATCCTTTAATTAGGGTATATAATAATACTAATAATTATAATAATAATTACTATTAAACTATATTATATTATACTATCACTGTATTGTGGTTGCTTGCTTATTATTGCTCTAAAATGTAGAGCTGTAATAGATTACTTGGCATATATTAAAAGTACCTTCAGACAGGATTAAGCATTCATTGTGTGCCAGTATATAGTACAGTACACCTACCTGTAGTTACCTATTGGCAAAGACACAGTATTGCTGCCACCTCCACTAAGACTTGTATGGTCGATTATGATACTAAAGTAATTAATAGTTAATATTTTATTATTTTAAAATTAAGATATCCTAGGCCCCTTTAAACGTTAACCAAACACTAAAATTAAGCCACAGAAACAGAATGCAAAGTTGTACAAAGGATGGCAAATTACATTTTATAGAAGTTTGAACATATCAGATTAAACAGTGGCCTGTGTTCGACTCATAGAGGACAGTGTCTCCGAGGTTCAATGTCAATGTTTGGTTGCTCTTTAATAAACTGAACAGTCAGTCATTCCTGTAAAGGGCTAAAGATTTTTCCTGTAGTGGAAAAAATCCTTCATCAGCTGCCCACAGTGTTGAAAAGACCGGTGACGTGACATTTTAACACCGCAGCGTTCAAGTGTGTCTCTTCATGGGTGGGAGGGGGGGGCTTGCCTCGGCCTGCGAGTTTTTGTTGGGTCCTTTTTCTTCCGGGGTTGTGGAAGAGGTGGGGGGATGTCATCGTCATCCTGCGCAGGCTTGGGCTATGTGACACCACAAGACATGAAAAGAAAGAACGATTAATTTAATAATTGATTGACTGTTCACTTAACTTGGTCAACCCAGACCTATACTTCCCCCCACAATTTGAATCCCTACTACTGAGTAGGGAAAGGAATGGTGGGGAAATTAGTTACATTGCGGTTATTTGTAGGGATGGCACAATCCATTTTTTTCAGTCCTGATACCGATAGCGGCACCTTGGGTATTGGTTGATACCGAGTACCGATCCGATTCAGTGTAAAATTTAAATTTGCAAACTGCAAACTGCAAAGTAAATGACAGCCAATCTCTATTTTAGGACTTAGATGCATTTTATAAACCTGCTGCAGATAGCGTGGCCTGGGCAGGTTAGACATGGATGATGCTTGACAGTAGACCTCCACGTGTGAATACATTTAATTGGATTAGCCCCATTGATCGGTTACAACTGTCCAATTGTCACCGATACCGATCCAGATATTTAAGTCAGTATCGGACCGATTTCCAGTCTCAGTATCGTATCGGTGCCATCCCTAGTTGTTTGTCCTCCAAAACCTACAGCATAGAGTGACCTCAAATGTTTACAAGCGAGTCTTTGTGCAGCAGGTTTAGCTTTCCTGCCATTAGCCCACCTAGCGCTGTGTGATGATGGGACATTCCCCCAGCAGTATATACAGTGCCGTTGAAAAACACACTAGCAGCAGGCAGGTCGCAGGTGACCCACTTTATAAACCGAACACACTATTGTGTATATTCAAATTAGTTCCGCCTCTCCCCTCTCTAGCGAAAGTGACCAGTTTTTCCAACGACTGTCGCACCTAGACACCAGGAGCATGAAGGATGGCTTTGGTGAATGAATATCGATAGCATCATCTCATCGTCAGCTACCGATGGCGGTGACAGACACCTCCATACATATGAAGCCAGAATGCAGCTTTAAAGGTGCAATGATAAGATATTTTACTGTAAACACGAATATAGCAGCAAGCAACTCCTGTCTATGTAAAGATATAGTGGAAGTGTACTGGCGTCATGAGCAGAGAATGACATCACACTCCCAATCTGAAGTCCTATGTTCCTTGTTTACATAGACGGGCTGGCTATATAAACACCCACGGAGCACTTGTTTTGATCTGAGATGCTGGTGCTCTAGTGCGACACCTGGTGGTAGATAAGATCATACATAGTTCATTTTAAGGTGTCCCTTACCGGGGCGCGCCCCCTGGGGCTGGGCCGGGGGTTGCCGGCGGGGGTCTCGGGCGTCTCCAAGTGCCTGGAGCGGTCCGGGCGTTCCTGACTCTTGGAGGTCCGCGGCCGAAGTTTCTTCTTTCCCGCTTGGTCATTGGGACCGTGCTGCTGCTTCTCCTGCTGGGGAGGATGATGATGGGGATGATGATGATGATGGTCGTCAACTTGGACACCTGCCAAATTCAAACGAAGCTCCGCCTCCACTGTTGGGGAAGAAAGGGAGGTGAATGATTGATTGACAGACAGGCAGAAGGCCTAATTGACTGACTGACTGACTGACTGACAGATGGAACAAGTGAAGAGTGATTACCTTCATGCCTCCTGCTCTTGCGGATCCTGCCATGGACACAATAGCCGATGGCGATGATCAGCAGAAGTAGCAGGCCTGAGAACAACAGAAACACATTAGCGGGATCGTTTATTTACATTTCCCCATACTCAAAATGAAGCACATAAGCATGAATAATGACAAATACCAGCAACAAGGATGTGGATCATTCCAATAATAAGTTATTCTCTGTTGTTGATTAACCCAGTCAAAAGCAAACCTTTTTTTAAGTTTACACACAAAGCCGGGATGGTGTTATCCAATGGACTGTCCAGTGTTATAAGGGTGCGTTAACGGCTGGCACTGCTGCCTAAGAACCCTGGGTTTGTAATTACCCACCACAAAATAGATAGTTAATCAAGCCTATAAGACTTGTTGATAAGCGGCCTTGGGACTGACGGTGTTGGTTTTACCCATGGTTTGATAATAGCTAGGCTGTAAACCATTCAAACCTCTTAGGACCATTGTACCGCCAGAGGAACGGTAGCACACCTATGGATATTTGGTGGCAAATATATTTTAATGTAAAATATGTATTGGAAGATTAGCAAAGCAGTGTGGCAGTCCAGCAATGTTCCCAGTCCTTGGAACTGTTCATAAGGGTCATCAAAATCCAAATTAAGAGAATGTCATTGCCTAAGATCAGTGTTGGGCAGTAGTTAGTAGTTACTAGTAACTTGTTACTGTAATATCATTACTATTTCTAGTTATTAGTAGTGACAGGCGAGACAGGGTACTGATTGTGAAAGTATTTTAGTAATGTAACTAGTAACTTAACTAATTACTTTTAAAACCCAGTAAGCAAAGTAATATTATTACTTTTGAAGGAGTAATAAGTAAATAGTAATGTATTACTATTCCAGAATAACTTGCCCAACACTGGTTAAGATAAAGCAGCGATGATCGATGTCTTAATGGCGTGTTTTACAGTGATAGTTGACGTGATGGTAAAACTGTATCTGCGCTCTCAGACGGCTGGCAATAGTAACAGTATATTACCTTGCAGAAATACTTTTCTTTCCACAGAAGCAGAACAGTTTGCACTTGTATGCTGTATTGTTTGTCCACTGGAAACATGAATACATCCACAGGAAAATGCCCCTTCTCTAATTACTCCACAGAGGTTAAAGTAAACATCAAATAGCCCCTCCTCTCAGCTCCTCACCCGGATCGCAGAGTGTGGCTTTAATTCACAAACATACCCACTGCTCCTGCTATGACACCGACCCTGGTCCAGAATTCCATTTCCAATAACCACTTAAACCAATAATAGAAGTCACTGTCTTCTAGAGGAACGGCAATGCGTCAGTTTGGAGGAGAAGAAACAAGAGCACAGAAAGAAGGAAAAGTCATTACTTTGTCACACTCAAGCAGTTCCCTATAGAACAAATGTTTAATTCATTATTGGTGTAAAGGTTAGATTTAAACGCTATAGCCAGTCTTTGATCTAAGTTTGTTTTTTATTCTCTCTCCAAATGTGTGGAATCGTCTAAATGAAAGTAGATCCTCCCAACATGTACACAGAGGGGTACAGACAAATCCTGATCCTGTATTACATAAAATGGAAACAATGTTTTATCTAATAAAACAACACACTACCATTAGCAAATATTTGTTTATGTGCAGGACACCCCCTGAATGCAGGTATACTCTAAGATACTAACCAGGACAGAACTCATTTAGTTGACTGGACTTAGAGGTGGCTTCGTTAGAAACAGTGCACTTGATGTTTTTATTCGTAAACAACTTTTTCTTCATGGTCAAGTTCACTGTCTTATCTTTCTCCTCTTTTCCATCGATGTGCCATTTAAAGGTTAGTCTGTCGGCCTGGCAGTGGGAAGACAGACAGTTGGTGAGTTCATGTTTCACCTGCGGGGAGTGGCCGAGGTCCAGCTTCCGCTTAGCTGCCGGAGTACCTTTGGGCAAGTCATGCAGCCAAATGAAGCAAGGTAGTATCATTTTCTGCTCTCACCTTTGAAACGTTACATATGAACGTGACATATTCGGATGTGCACTTCATTGTGACTGTAGGCACTGGGACATCATCTGTTTGGATTAGATAAGAAGAGGTTACATTGCATTATGTATATGTTAAGTATATGTTGATAGTGTCTCACAGGGCACACTAATGTATTGTTGTTTATTACTCACCATACACACATAAAGTGTATTCTTTTTTATAGACTAACTTCCCGGTGTTCATGTCATTCACCTCTACTATATATGTGCCAGCGTTGTCTTTCCCTACGTTTGTCAGTAGTAGAGATCCATCTCCATTGGTGTCTGTTTCTTTTCCCAGTGTGATTCTACCATTTTTCTTGATGAATATGCTTGTATCACCCCTTTTCCAAGTGAGTCTGTGTGTTGTGGGCACCACCTTGAACGTCAGAGGCAATGTGAAGTCCAGCCCTACTGTGGCAGAATTACTACAACCTGGAGAGGGAGAGGGGTGAAAAGGAGAGGAGGGGAGAGAGGATTATTAAAATGGAGGAACAGGGTAGTGTAGTGTTAAGGGTGGTCAACTCCCAGCAGAAACAACCTAGGTTTGATACCCAACATGACAAAAAAATACTTTTGAACAGGATAGAGTACTTAAGAGTAAGTCAATTTGGATTAAAGTGTCTGTTAAATGATATAGACGTAACAGTAAAGAGCTGTTGTTAGGTCAGGGCTGTTCAACTCCGGTCCTGGAGGGCCGCACCCTGCATGTTTTAGATCTCTCCCTGCTCCCACACACCTGATTCAAATGAACGTGTTGTTACTAGGCTTCTAACAACCTTGAATCAGGTGTGTTATTACTGTTGGAAATCTATTTTAAACATAACTTAACAAAAGCCAATTATGTCTTAATTTTAACACTGCTTATTTTATTGTAAAAAACCACGCATTATAATACAAAGTACTGTTATATTTAGAAGTATGTGATTATAATGATGTCAAGTGTACTCCCTGCTCCCACACACCTGATTCAAATGAACGGGTCGTTACCAGGCTTCTAACAACCTTGAATCAGGTGCGTTGGAGCAGGGAGAGATCTAAAACATGCAGGGTGCGGCCATCCAGGACCGGAGTTGAATAGCCCTGCTTTTAGGTTGTCAGGCGAACAATCAGGCTGATCATTCTTCCCTGTTTAGCTTGTGCCCTACGAGACCATCAGAGCATCTAACATCTTCTACAGGAGTTTCACCATGAGTCGGTATTTGGGCTCTGCCTATGCGTGCCTGTTCAATAATATATTCTAAGCTTGTTCAAGACAAAATACAATACAATACAATGTTTTTCTGTGGATTGCTGTGCATTGGAGATACTGATCATATCCTAAAATGATCTAATCTGCAATGTTATTTTTATAAGCGCCACAAGCCTGGTTAAATGAGAACATGCAAAAGGAAGGGAAATGTTCGCTTATTGCACTCAAACTCTCACATCCTGTGAGAAACAAATGTCAACTGTTGAAGCCACAGCCGCTACACGCAGTACATGTAAACCAAACTAGTTTACAGGCAAGACGAGATGTTTTTCTGTTTTTATTGATATATTATTGTTTCAGCTAAAATGAAAATACCAGTACACTTGACATCATTCTAATCACATACTTTTAAATATAACTGTACTTAATAATGTGTTGTTTTTTTTTAACAATAAAACAAGCAGTGTTAAAATTGTCATAATTGGCTTTTGTTAAGTTATTTTTAAAATAGATTTCCAACCGTAATAACAAATTTAAAACATAAAATTATTAAAATAAATGAATAAAAACGAATTCTTAACTAACATTAATATCGTCTCAAGCAAGGACAAATTCTTATGTTTTCACTAATGCCATATTTGCCAGATCAATTGTTAATTATCTATTGTCTATATAAATGCACTTCCAGGAAGTGAAAAGCATTGATGGTGAGTCTTAATATAGATGCCTAACTGTTCCTCGATAAAAGGTTTTGCTTCAACCATGGAAAATATTTTCTTAAATTACTACTTCTTACAGTAATGCTTATAATTAATGTATTCAGCATCTGACACGAACATACTACTAATAGTAAATTGTACAATACTATATACGCATTGAGATTTAAGTTTCAAATGTACATTTTGTAATTGTAATATTGCTCAAATATATGTTTAAGATATATTATTATATAGTATTTATATGTATTCTGTATACCTACAGCATGTATTATACAAATTCATTAATTGAACCTTTTTACTGTAAGAAACAAAACATGAAAACTTAAGTTTGTTGTGAATTCTAATCGTTATCTTTTTGCATTTTCCATTTTCACGTGTCATTAGTTGCTGCCTTTTTATTTTAAGAACAGAATTAATATTGCGCCAATTATCTATGTAACAGCATCAACAGCATAATAAATACATTTAATTTATTTTGCCAATTATAAATATATAAATAATAATGACAACAAGAAGAATAATAGCGCAGTCAGTCAACTGGCAATATTTTGAGTATTTGTATGCAAACTTCAGGTACCTGTAACTGTCGCCAAGCCGACCCACCAGCAGAGCAGGAAAAAGAGCCGAACCATCACCATCCTTAACATCTGTCTGAGAGCAGCGCTCTAGCTCGCGGTGCCTGGGTTATTTCCTCTGGTAGAGTGGGTGTCTGTTTGCATGCATATGTGTGTGTGTGTGTGTGTGTGTGCGCGTGTGTGTGTGCGTGTGTGCGTGTGTGCGTGCCCGCTACCGAGACATAACATTGGAGGTGAGGAGTTCTAGTTCCAAGAAATGAAATGAAGTTAGCTTTTTTGTGTGTGATGTTTTAAGTGAAGAAATCGTGTTCAGTTGCTTTACAACCTTAGGCTGTATAACAGCGTTATTCAGGTGTTAGGGTTAGTTTCAGTTAAATTCTACTCTAATATAGTCTAAGACTATAAGACTACTCAGAAAGAAAGAGGTCTTCCCTCATTGTATTCTACTTTTATTTAATGTATAAATGCTTTAATTTTCATCCGTTTACTAAATTATATATATATATATATATATATATATATAAAAAGGCAGCAACTAATGACATGTGTAATCTGGAATGGTTTGATACCGCAGATTAATTTAAAATATGTTCTTCGCAATTGGTGCTTCCTTCTGAAGTTAAGTGTATAAAACTTTAGTGTTTTTTATGACGTATATCAGCTAGACAACAGAGCAAAGCATTAGACAATAAAACCGATAGAAGCACAATATCTTATTCCTTTTGCTTGCAAACAGCCTTTATGTTTTAATATAGCATTAATTTACAGATATTTATATACAGGGATCATTACATCAGCACATTTATTTCTTCCCAAAGTCCGACTGCTGTCCCAACCATTTTCCCCCAGACTAGTAGAATTCTGGGAGGTCATGTGACACTACACTCCCACCAATCGGAGCATAAAAAAAAAGAAAAAAAAACGTAATTAAAAAAAAAACACCAAGCAAATCATGGGACAGTGTGTTTTATCTTATGCCACTGGTGAAAAGGTTGACACGTCTCTTGCTCTCTATCTCTCACCTTCTCTCTCTCACCCTATCCGACTCTCTGGACCTTTTGACTACAGGGTTCACTTGGGAAACATTAGTTATATTTACTAAAAGCTCTCTCTCTCTCTTTCCCCCCCTTCCTCCTCGTCAGTCCACCTTCTTGGCCTGCTGCCCGTCCTTGTTGATGACGTTCTTGAAGAGCGTGAGCAAGGGCTTCTGCGTCCGCTCGTCCCAGCTCTTCATGAATCCACCGTAGCGCTTGCTGGCCGGCGGGCCGCTCCAGCGGAAGTGGCTCATCCGGTACGAACCGGCGCCCCCGCCGCCATCCTTCTTCTCCTCCTTCCTCTCCTCCTCCTGCTCCTCCTGGTGGCGTTGGAATAGGAGCAGGCCGACGCCCACCTCCGGGAGCCGCCGGCGGGCGGCCTCGCCGTTGACGTGGATGTCGTTTCCTCCTCCTCTTAATCCTTCTTCTTCTTCTCGTTCTTCTCCTCCTGGGGCCAGCTCACGCCTGGTCTCGCCGGGGAACACCTCGGAGGACTCCTCCTCCACCCCGTTGGAGGTGAACACCTTGACGGGCCGGCGCTTGCGGCCCACGGGCTTCCCCCAGCGGAAGTGCTCCATGGAGTAGGAGCGCTTGGCACCGGGCCCCCCGCGGGGCTCCGAGGACGGGGAGGAGGGGTAGAGGGCGAGGGGAGGGGGAGCGTTGGGGTCCACGATGGGCTGCAGGTGGGCCTCGCCCGGGTACATGGGCGTCTCGGCGGTGAGGTCGGAGCGACACAGCTGGACGCACTCCTAGAGCAAGACAGGAAGATGATTAAAAGGTATAGTTTGCTATTGTTAGCTAATTGTAAGCTAATACGCTTTTGGTCAAAATATCAAAATATCTCCTCGCGTTTCGCTAGCTTACCGTTCTCTGTGCGTGCTGAAGAAATAATCAGGTACTTCTACACAGCCCCGGCTCCGTAAATGGTAACAACAATGCTTCTGGCTTTGCAAAGTGTTTCAATGTGTGGGGCGGAGCTTCGGAGGGAGTATGTTTTGATTTGAGATCAAAGTTAGCAAGCGTTTTTGAGAAAAAATAACCCTGCCTTTAAAGCTGCAATCTGGAACTTTTTCATGAGTGTAAATGTCCAGTTCACGGCGATTTTTCACTGCATCTTGTGTCTAGGTGAGACGTCTGCAAGGAGCGACGCATATGACGTCAAACCTCCAGGAAGGATTTAAAAGGCAAACATTTAGGCAGGTAATTTACATTTTAATACACAGCCACAGAAACAGCCACAGAGGTTTACTAATCAAAACATTTGTTTTAGCTGTTTGACCCGTCGCCCCCTCTTGTCCACCTTTGGCATTACGCAAGGTTCTGCTTGGTATTGGACACAACGGGTCTTAGCACGTACTATCTCGAGGTGTAACCCAAACATGTTTGGAAGTGCAGCATTGGCATTCTCAATGCCTTGCCTGTGTTTTGCGTTCGAGTCTGACCGTGATTGTTTGTTTGTGTGTGCGTGTGCGTGTGTGTGTGCAACTTACCAGCATGCTACTCTCAGAGGAGAGGTCCTGACAGGACGGCTGTTCCCAACAATGAGTGGCGGCTCCTCTGGCCACGCCCCCCACCACAGCCACAACCAATAGCAGCCATGCAGGACACATATTTCTGCCTGCCAATAAGAAATACATTAGGGCCGCCTGTCCTCGTGTCCCGCAGTACCTTGCAATGTCCACCGGGGGCGCAGTATGTCAGAAGTCGCCTAATTAGCATTGCATCATTATGATGCTGGGCTGACAGTGATCAACTGTGCATGCATGGATCCATAAAATAAAGCTGCATTTGAGCTGTTGGAAGTGTCTGACGTGCGGGCAATAATGAATGAGCAAATCTGAAACACTGGAAACAATCAAGTGGCAGTTTGTGACAAGCTTTTCATTCAGTAAAAGGATGCTAAAATGCACATCACTGCACATCAGTCATCTGTTTTCTTAGTTGGCAGCTTGTTATTTAACTATATTAACTGAAAATACAAATAATATATAGTATATAAATCATAATATAATGTATAACAAATAATATCAAATTAATGTAGATTGGTTTAACATGCTAAAGACAGATCACAACAAATAATATAACAATATAATATAACAACAATAAATTATTTAAGAATATACAATAATTACTGCCACAAACAATTGACTGGTTTCATTTGGTTGGTTTTTTGATGAGACTATCCTGCAGCCAATAACAATTAGAATCACTAACTAATAAAATATATAAAGCATACTTACCAGATGTGTATTTTACTTCTCCAAGCTCTCTCTCTCTGTCTCCCTCTCTCCCGGTGTGTCTTTGTGAGGGAGAGCTGTGTCTATCTTCCCTGGATCTGCCTCTAGTACCGCCACATTCACTTTTATAGTGTACCTGACCGACACAGCCTCCATTGACCAGACACAGGCCACACCCCCTTTCTCCACCCCCCGCCCCCCAACACACACGCGCACATCAAATGCCATGAAAATCGGCATTGAGCCGGCTGCTCTTCGTCAATTGTGAATGAAATGTCAGTGGGGATGGAGGGAGATTAAAAAGGGGTTTAACATCGAGCTGCCATGTCGTCAAGGGGGCATCAAAGCCACGGTCCAGGTGTATAGTTACACCCCCGACAACGACACACACACACACACACCGCCAGTAATGCTCCCGGCTCTCGTTCAGTGCTCAGGTGTCACTAATTGTTCACCTGTTGGATTAACATCTTTGACACGCATCTGATGGAAAATGCAGGAAGAGGGGCTGAAATGAAGAAGTGAAATAGATTGAAAAAGAGGATGCTCACATGCCGATCAAATAATGGCTGCACGAGGTCCAAAGGAAGAAGCAGCGGTTTGCTAAGCAGGCCATGATTATCCATGCTCAGCCACTGCAGCCCACTATAGTACCCCTGACAGTGGTGAATATATATCACCAGCGTAGAACAAACAGACAAAAACAGGAAAGGTGGGCCTATTTGTTGCTGGGAACCAATCATGGTTGTGCACATTTGTTTTAAATAGCAACATTTGTTTTAGCGTAAAACATAAGTGGATACCCATAATATAATATCATAAATAGCATAGCCCGACTTTGGGCGTGAGCATAGGGAACTTTGTACATAGAACAATGCAACATGCGGTAACTGATGCGATCACGGAGAGTAGGGGCAATCTCCCAATAAAAGACCACAAGACCAAACCACAGGACCAGACAATTGTGCTGTAATGGCGTAGCAGGCAGTAAACGACAATGCGGTTGCTGTTTCAACTGAAACACCATTAATTAATGTCAACATTGTATAACCAACTGTTGAGTGATATTATTTCACTTTTGTTAAAGTATGCGCAATATGATGTGTTTCAGTACGTAATGTGCTACATAAATCAGAATACAGACAATATCCTAGCCTCCTCAATGTGTTTCCAATGTGTGGGGCAGGGCTATTAAAGGCGCATCCTATGGCATTGAAGAGAGAAGTGTTATTGATTTGTTTTGAGTTCGAATTGAGCATGCATTCTCAAGAATTACTTAGTATCCCTTTAAAGCGGTTCTGGCGGATAGCACCTGTGAATGCTGGTATCTTTGAGCATCTTAGAGCATGTCGCACAGTAAAGAAATACATAGGTTTCTCCTAAGAAGGCTGGACCCAAACGTATAGATGAAGATTGAATAAAACAAGCCAGCCAGGCCTGAGGCTTCTCAGGTTAGGTGTGACATAGTTTCTAGAGTGTAACTAACCAGTAATTTGAAACCTATAAAACGTTTTTTTTCTTTTCTTTTTTTTTTCTCTCAACTAAAATAGAAATATCAGCAAGTGAGATAAACTTAAAATGCATATGGAATCACATGGGGTCGTTAATGGACCTGATACAGTAATTTGCGAGTCCTGTGTTTCATGGTAAAGACGTCTGTGGGGCTCCGCCAACGCTGCAGCATTGATTTCTGGGCTGCGAAGGAGTTGTAATGTCATGTTGTTGTGGGACTGTCTTGAAGAGGCTGAATGGGTTTGGTCTGTTTGTCACGGCAAGCGGGTAACGTCCATTAAGCAGTGGCCATGGCCTTGACATTCTTCCTCTTCATGTTTTCCATTACACATGCAGCACACACACACGCACGCAAGCACACACACTCACACACACGCACACACACGCACGCGCAGTACGAACGCAGTAAAAATATACACTTAGTCTTTACATGCATACACATGCGGGGAAATGCTGTATGTACCTTTAGCAGCAGGTATAGATACAGTGGTATCATATTAACAGCACAATGTAACCTATAGCAGGCTACAATGTGAGTAATTGTAATGTAATTGTAATTGTAATGTGTAATCCCGCTGCATTTATTCCTGCACCCTCCACAACTGTCTGTGAATCCTCTTATGGGATTATCCAGATAAAATGTCACACAACGACTAATGCTAAACAAACACACACGCACACACACACACACACACACACAAACACACCAAATGAAAACACAATACATCAAACACACACCCTACAATAGCACCCACTCGCTGGAGTTTCAGTTCTGCAAGACAATTATAAAGGTAAAGGAACCTCTACTCTTATATTAATATTAATATATATTTATATATTTATGTGTGTGTGTGTGTGTGTGTGTGTCTTGAATTTATAAAATATATACTTTACCGACAGAAAGGATTCCATAAAATAATTTCCCTATGTGGATTAAGTTAAAGTAATTCTTTGACAAAACCAAAAGTAAAGCCATAAAAAATAAATATTTGGGAAGCATCTAAAAAGTTGCTTATGATAGTGTTTTTCAGTTCATGTTTTGTTGTTTCCTCTCGATAATAGTGTGCCAACGTATTTATTTACCTTCACGTACCTTAATTTAACATCTACTGAAAATACGTAGATGGATTACATGGACGATGATGCAGTAAGAAATTACACAACCTTGTCATTTATTTGAACCACAACAGAACATAATAATAATAATAATAATAATCTTTATTTGTGTAGCATTTTCTTCATAGAAGAGGTTGCAGCTCAGTGCTTTGCACAGAGGGATTACACTTCCCATAAGAAGTGAAAAATAAATTAAGGCCCACAAGCAGCATGTTAAACTAATAAGAAACATGACAATTACTGACTCACTCACTCCGTTCTTTTGTAATTTTCTAAGATCATTATCGTGTCTCTGGCCCCCTCTAGAGGTGTCCAGGCTGCATTTACACCTAGTTTGAACATTTTAGTTCACTCCAGGACTTCCAGGGGCTTAATAAAGAGTGGCAAGGGTTGAGACTGTTCTAGAACAACAACACTTACTTCAACAGAACAACACCCATCTGCTTTTGTAATGTAACTCCTTACAACATCTGGGATCACGTAGTAATAATAATAATAATAGTAATAATAATCAAAGTTGTATAAATAATAATAAAAATAATAATAATAATAATTAATAATAATTATTTTATAAATAATAAAAGTAAGTTATTAAATTAACTGAGCATACCCACACTGCTTTTTAATTGTGGCATTTGGTTTAGGATTAAATTATACTGTACTTTTGCTTGTCGCAGAATGTTGTCGCTAATGTTAACCTGCACCACCATGACATGGACAATTGAATGATTTAGATGTACAGTATCCATTCTCTCCGGACAATGCGTAGAAAATCCACTATTCCAGTGCAGTGGAAAAGAGATCATCTCATGGGACAAAGTCAATTAGAATGCTACACATCTCTCGCATGTCATTTCTCTAACATGGAAGTAATTAAATCCCTTACAAATTGGCAACCAGCCAGCGTCTGTACAACTCATTGATCATTAAAAGGATTCTGACGATCCTATTGGCTCGGCTGTTCCAGCTAAAGGTCAACAATCGTGCAAAGCTGCCATTTGGGCCAGACGCAGAGCTTAGACTGCACTGGCCCAGCCATGTGTGTTGGGGAGCTGGGCCTGTCTATTCACACACACACACACACACACAACCACACACACACACAACCACACACATGTATTTACAAGGTGAGCTGCCACCGTTGCTTCTTTATTTGAGTTCATATTATGGAGTTCAAATTATTGAGTTAATATTATTGAGTTAATATGATTGAGTTCATTTTAGAGTTCATATTATTGAGTTCACATTACTGAGTTAATATGATTGAGTTCATATAGAGTTAATATTATTGAGTTCACATTATTGAGTTCACATTCACAACTCAATGTTCACAATATGAACATTGAGTTCACATTATTGAGTTCATATTACTGAGTTCATATATGCCGCTTTGTGTTTCCAGCCCGCAGCCCAGGTGACAGGAGGCTTTAACATAAAGAGACTCCCTGGACCAATCACAGTTGAGAAACAAACTCATCGGTTGCTGTTTCGAAAATCCCTGCATCAGCTGGCAAAATACCGGACAAGAAAAGCACAAGAGAAAAACTATTTGTCTTATTAGGATTCTTACAGTTCCCACAGAACATTCAGAATGTTCGACTGAATGAGTCTAGACCTATTCTGATTGGTCCGGTTTGGTTGTTGATGGTGATCAGATGTACCAAGATATGAATATGCAAATATCAGGCCTCTGATCCTTCCCGTGTGCCAGGCCTGTGCGGTGGAGCAACTGACCGCATCGGCATGCGCTTGCCTCCTCTGAAGGTCGCGCTGCTGCTGCTGCTGGCTACAGCAGCGGGGCGAGGGTGGGTGGTCCGACACACACTCCAACATCGGCCACAACGAGGACATCCGCCCCTATGCAGACGTGATGGAAGAGCCGCGCGGCGACCTGGGCAAGGGTGTAGCCCCGCCCCCTGATGACCGCGAGGAGGGCGAGGAGATCGCCGCGGACATGCAGGTACCGAGATTTGTATCTGATTTCTAATGAATATATTCTAGAAGCTTCTCTTTAAAAGGTGATTGCCCCTGTGGTTAAAACCAGCATTACAAAAGTGTTGTTTTGCTTGGAAAGCCCCTCCTGCACCCGAGGGGCCTGCACTCTCCTCTACTCCTCCCCCTGCTATCATAGGATCGCATCATCTCTACAACCTCCTCCTACAGTACATCCACATGCAATGTTGTGCACATGTGTGTTTAAAACATACACACAAAGGTCAGGGAGATGTACCTGTTATGTTTAGTCAATGAGTTAATAATTGTTTACTTGTGGCTCACATGTGGGTTTCTATTTTGGGTGTGGCTTTCCAATACCAGATAACAGACAGTCCTCTCTCTCTCCCTCCCTACATACGTTAAGTCCTCCTTAACCCTGAATGTTAACAAGATTAGCATCATTCTTTTCCCTGGGGTCAAGGTGACACCTGTGTTGTTGTCTACCTTCCACGCTGCAACCTTTAGCACAGCTAAAGTTATTTTAATATACAGTTTACATTTGGTGCCTGGATGCGATATTGTCCAAAGCATTAGTAAAAGTGCCTCCGCTGATTTCCATATGAAATGAAATAACAGATCCCAGTGTTACATTACTGGGTAACAGACAAATGTAATTACTATTAATCCATTACTGTGTTACAGACTAATGTAATGATAACACTTGTAATGTGTTAAATCACTGCATTACAAGCAAATGTAATGTGATTACGCTATTATGTTACTTTGTAATGCGTTAAATTAGAGATACTCTGTATTGTGTTTAGGGCTGGCCCCAAATACTCGATTATTCAGGTATTCGTTCGTTGGGTATGTATTCAATAAAACATTTTGGAATTCGAGTATTCGGGTTTTTTCACATTATGCATGCCTGAATGCGGTACCCCACCACTAGGTGGCGGAGAGGGGCGGTGCCAACTCCACGCTGGAGCTGCGGTTGCTCCTGCTGGAGCGGCACCAGGCTGAGGCGGACGCGCTGCTCCACGTCCACGGGGCCTTGCTCTACGAGCTGCAGACGGAGCTACGCAACCTGTCTGCAGCCGCACAGCGAAACAAGCGCACCCCGGCCTGCACCGCCAACATCGTCCGCACCGCGCCACTGTTCAGCATGCAGGGGGCGCTACACACTGGTACGAGCAGGGTGCCGCTGTTAGCACTAGAGGCTACTCCGTCCAGCTCATACACTCCATATAAATTATTTAGCTTAACCAGCATGCTATGCTAGCATGCATCATTTAATGGGAAGATGATATTTAGCATTTTAACGTCATCATGTGCAGCTTTAATATTTTGTGGCCAGCTGGTCACGTTGTGCAGTGAATTAATACATAAATATACATACAAACATACATACATACATATGCATAACAGAAATACAGTGTACAAAACGACTATGGCCACAAATGTACCACCTGAGAACGAGAACATTTTGTTTGTTTGTCGTTCTGCAGAGGTGCAGCATCCAACTAGTTACTGCCCTGTAGACTGTGCGTCACTCTACCATAATGGGGTCCATCGCTCTGGGGTGTATACCATTATACCCTCGCTAGGGGGCGCACCTCTGCAAGTCTACTGTGATATGGAGACAGAGGGTAACACACACACACACACAAACACACACATAAATAATCCAAACAAAGTTACGTTTAATACCCTATAACTGGGGGGGGGGGGGGGGGGGGGGGGCGGGGGGGGGGGGGGGGGGGGGGGGGGGGGGGGGGGGGGGGGGGGGGGGGGG
>JAODUE010027087.1:0-22333 GCA_027564755.1 Amblyopsis hoosieri
GGAAATTATTTCTTTTTCTTCAAATACAAGAGTTTAGGAAAAAAATATTTACAGAAAAAAAGGGCACATAACAATTTCACTAGAAACATGTCTCATGGGACTGGGGTTTCAGAAAATTATTTTATATATATATATATATATATATATATAAAAAAAAAGCAAATATTTGTGTCAGTTTAGGAGTAGTCCCACCAAAAATAGATCTGTGCATCTTTTGCCATTTTAATCAGCAGATGCCTCATCAGGAGTTGTCCTATACAATTACTATCATCTAGGTGCTTATAGATTTTTTTTGTAAAAGCTTTAGAAGTTCCAACAAGGACAAAGAACAATTTGAAGGGGATTCCCCTTTACCTAAAACATTTAGTTCTATGCCTAAAACACATTGTGCCCTAGAACACCATCCATGTTATAAGCAGAGTGGGGGAACAGGGAGGCTGTTCTGAACTCAAGCTTTTTGAGATACAGCAACTCAGCATCTTCAGTTCCAAACTTCAAAAAGAAACTGTCCAAAAACATTAGCAACAAGTTTACATGGGAAATTAACAGGTAGGTGCCTGACCGTTGCGTTCTTATGCTTACTGTTAGCACTAGTACATGTTAAACTCCCAGCTCACTTTGAAACAACTGAGGTGTAGAGAAGATGAGAGCCTCTGAATGCTTCAGACAGAGATGAATATGAGCCATGGGCATGGACCCACTATTGGCCTCATCTAGCAAGCATACTGCATCCCTTATTGTGGCCATGAGAATTCATTCAACAAGTGATAGATGTTTAACGAGAAAGCGATGTATGAATCAGAATATATGGCATCTTTGGTGGCACAATTAAATGTAAGCTCCTAGCAAGAGTTATGCCGGTTCCTTGCTGAAAAAGGCATCACAAAACTGTGCTGTTCATTACAGTTAGATGCTTCTCCTGACACTGCTGCAGTCTCAAGCATGAACCAGGTCATCAACTAACTTCTTGAGTCACATTGTGACCGTTATACATATGTGATTTAACAAGAGCATAACTGAAGGCTATTCATTTAAACAGTTGTATGGGGTTTGAGAAACATTTGGTAGTTTTCTTAATTTAATCATCAGTTTAGTCATGTATATTATGTCCAGGTGACTTTCTAAACAGCTCATTTGTAAATGTCTGCTTCCCCTTAAGAGAGGGTCCAGCAGCTTTACAATAACACATGAGTAGTGTGTGAAAAACAACATGAAAATCCACCCCAAAATTAAAAGAGAAAAATAAAAGTACCCATGACCTCAGGTCAATAAATGTTTGATCGTGGGAAAGGAATAATCAGTTTTAGGATGGTATTTAACTTGGATCAGGAAAATATTTAACGTGTGTCACAGATGGTTCTGGAGCTATACAGGGTCAGTCGCTCCCTCTAGAGCAGATTTTCCATTTGTTTTAGTCACTTTTAGCCTTTTTGCTGTCATTTCCATTCTTTTCTGGATCTGTTCCCTCCTCCTCCTCCTCCTCCTCATCCTTCTTCCTCTTCTTTGTATCGTCCGGTTGGCTGGGAGTAGAGGATGTGTGAGGCCGGAAGGTAATAATCATGCAGGTCATGTTGTCGCACCCCGTTCCGTCTCCAGATGTGTCAGGGGCCAAACAGTGGTCCAAAAGCTGCCAAGAGAAGATATGCGTTACTGTGGATGCACGTTTCACATAACACACTACCTGTAGCCATCGCACCTAGAGGTCACAGATTAAAAAAGACAGTACTGTTTACTCACATTACATGTCATTAATTAACCATTTGCTGCAAGTGTTTACTGTTGCTCCGCTAAACCTAATGTTGAAGCCCGTTTTACAAAATTCTTTCATTTCTGACAACGGTGGAATTTGTTGCAAAACACTAAAACAAACCCTTTACTCCAATTCACAGGTTACCTCACCAGAACACTTCTATTATCCTGCAAAACATGTAGTCATGCTGAAACAGACATCCCTGTTTAACCTAGACGGACTGATGTGATCACTGTCCAGTATGTGTTCAAGCTCCTACGCACAACCTTTTTTGAAACGTAGGAACCTCCTATAACCAAATCCATTAGAAACGTATCAAAGTGTAGTTATACACGTAATCAAGGCTTGTGTCCTGTTCATCACAGAAGAGTGCTCACCTCTTCGACTATGGAAGAAAGTGGCCTGGCTTTGCCACTGTGGTCTGGTTTCATCCTCTCACTGATGAAATCCACAACCTCCTGGCTGCTTAGCACATTCCTGCACACAAAACACAATAGCAATTTTCATTAATAAAAAGAAAAAACGGGGGGGGGGGGGGAGATGGGGAATAGGGCCAACGCCATTTAAATTAGATAAGTCAAAGGTGAGGCAGAATCCTGACAACCACTACCCACCAGATGCCATCGCAGGCGATAACCATGAAGTCGTGGTCCTCGTTGAGGGTCAGTACTTTGACGTCAGGCAATGCTGAGATCATCTGTTCCTCTGGTGGCAGGGCCTTGTTTCTCTTGTAGAAATGATCACCTGCCAGGGAGAAACAATGAACACAGACATACACCACTTGACTTAACGTAGAGGGTTAGTTGTACAACGACGCAGAGGATTTCCTAACTGCAGTTATATAAACACACAGGGTTTGCATCGTTTAATAGAAAGGTATCCCCAGCAGTACCAATAGCTCTGGACAGGTTGAGTCCACCATTGACCCGTCCGTCCATGGTGACTTTCCCTCCAGCGTTTTTGATGCGAGCCAACTCCAGCTCGTCCTCTGGCTTGTGATCGTATGACATGTCCACTGCCTTGCCTTCAAACACAACATGTGGACCATTCAGCATTGGCACACACAGATAGAGATCACACAAGCTATAGAAACAACACGCATACATATTGGGATGCTGTTGCATGCAACTGGTGCGAGTCATGTGACGTCTCCGGGCACTGGGGGGAAACCCAACGTGCACAGTGTCTGTAGAAAAGCGCTGAACCTACCTCGTTCAGAGACCACACAGCGAGAGTCTCCAGCGTTAGCCACAATTAGCTGCTTCCCTCGGATCAGGGCTACAACTGCTGTGGTCCCACTGTCGGAGCCAGGCTGCACGCACACGCACACATACACACACACAGCTATCATTAAGAACAGCTTTGTTAGACTCAAACCAACATGCACAATATGATGAAGATTTCACAGTAGCATTGGTAGGTGTGTAAGACTTCTGAAAAAATTATCCCACATGTGGACATTTTTGTTGCAGCCGGGTATAGTTACATCCTTCATAATAAATATAAGATATGAATAAAAACATGGACAACGTAAAGGCAACATTCCATACACAAACAGCACATAAGATTACTATTAAAAGTTATCATCTATGACGATTCAAACTATTTAATACTGTACACACAAGAGACTGAATCTCTTAGTCCTTTTAGTTGGCACTCTGTATCTTCTACCAGAAGGCAGAAGCACAAACTCCCCCTGCAGGGAGTGGTCAGAACTACAAGCCATTATGGCATGGGCCTTACGAATTACCTGCCGGTCATAATGGTCAGAGAGCTGTACTTAGTTCACCCCGAGTGTTCGGATGTATAGCCGTGATCTTTCAGTTTATCCAAATAATCGAATATGCTACAACTTTCCAGGTTTCATAAAATGGTAAGAACTGAATTTTCATAAAGTTACATGTCATGACAGGTGGAAAGTATTGTTTGACAGACAAAATGGCAGGTATGGATTCTGTTTGGTAGACTGCATGTCCATCAAAACTATGGCGATGTTGAGTTGTTTGTTACCGGAATACCTAGGCTATTGCAGTAAAATGTGACAATGTTACGTAGCCTACTGTATTAAATTGAGATTTAATTAATTCATGCATTTATTTGTGCATTGTCATTATCGATCATGAAAGTATAATAGAGCATTGCTGTCACAGATTAGCACTCGAGTACCCGTGCTCATCCCTACTATAAAAACATTTTTCATTTCACAATTAACACTATTAGAACCACCGCGCTTTCATAGTTATTCAAATAAAATAAAAAGAAGTAAAAATAATTAAATAAAAAACACACGTAACGTATAGAAGTAGGAATGCATGTGTTTTCCTTCATGGATTAATGAACCCCCGTCAAACAATGTGAAATATCGCTTAATTTAAAAACATCAATGTGTAGTAGGTGTCATTTTGCTGAGAAATGACAAAGCATGCAGCAGGGTTCAGCATGTTGCAGCACTTACCTTGGCTTTCATGAGGCTCTCACGTATAGTCCCTGGGGTGCGTCAATAAAATATCCATGCCGCCCACTAAGGAATAACGCTGTCAGAAACTGGCCGCTAGCGTCTAGCGCCATCGTCTAGCGCCATCTCGGTAAATGGTTCCAAACTTTTTGTTGTGCTTCGTTTGCATTGTGTAACTACCGTTTTCTATGTAAGGGTGTACTGGAATAATTGCGTCCTTAGCAGAGAACAACAAACATTCTTTTTGTGTTGTAATCTGACCTCATATTTGTTTTGTTTACATAAATTGGCTGAGCTGGCTCTGGTAGCATAGCGCATGTCACACGTTAAAATTCATGTGTGGCCAAAAAAAAAACATTTTAAATCTGTGGCACACAGATAATATTTTGCAGAGAAGCTGGTGGGCTTAGTGACAAAGTATAGATAAAGTAAATAAAAATACATTCTAGTCTACAGAGCTAAGCCATGGCTCAAAAACCGAGATAAGAACCGAACCGTGGATTTGTTGAAGCCTTATTGGTAACTTCGCTGAACACACCTCTTCCTTGCCGTCCATCCCAGGTAGACACATTTCTTCTTCATCTTCATCCTCAGAGTCTTCCTCTCCTTCATCTGTATCCTCTTCTTCCAAGTCACTGCTTTCCCCTTCCTCCTCTTCCTCCTCCTCCTCACTCCCATCCTGATATCGACATACGCACACACACACGCTGTGAAGGAGTGTCCCCGGTACAACGTACAGCGTTGGCGCATGAACGGCTCCACATGAAAGCTCTCTCACCTCGTCGTCGCTGCCTTCTTCCTCCCCCTCCTCTCCCTCTTCGGACTCCTCGCTGTCTTCAAAGAAGCGTGACTTGGCATCTCCGGCGGCCAGCAAGGAGCTGGAGGAGCAAGAGGGGCCAGCCTCTCGCTCGGCTTTGCCAGCCTTCTCTCCCCGACCGGAGCTTCCAGAGCCTCCGCTTGCTGCTGCCGCCGCTCCTCCTGAAGGGGAACAGTGAAGGAGAACATGGAACGACCAGGTCAGAGAAGATAGGATGGACGATGACGTCGGGGACGGGGGGGAAGGGTGTCTGTGGTGTGTGTGTACGCGATATACCTTTTTCCTTGCCTAATTTATTTAACTTCAAACTAAACAAAAAAAAAAGAGCTCCAATTATAAACGATTGACTGTCTATGAAATTGAAACAGTAGTCAATAATTTACTATAAGCAGGTTAGGCAGTAGGCTACTTATATTTTATGCCAATTCACCCCTACTCCCTGCGTTTCCTTACTTTTCCTCCTAACCCCTATGCGTAGGCGGTCTGGTCTAGTCATGTTGATCTCTAATAACGGTGTCCGTAGGCAAATGTAGTCGGTAAAAATGGTTCCACTTCGTCCATCAGTAGCTACTTCGAGTTTATAGCCTACCTAATTAAATAGGACTGAAGTGGTGTGCATGATTTATCTGCTCATATAATTTGCGCAAAAGATGGACAGACAGCTAGCAGTAAACTATAAAGTTGTTTCGTTTCGCTGTTAGCATTACGTTAGCATACTTAATTGATTGCATTGCCAGATGTAGACAGAGATGTGTGATACAGCCATGGCACAAGTTGATTTTGCATCTGTGTGTGTTTGAGTTTGAGAGAGAGAGATAGGAGAAGGAGAGACGTAGGTGATTCTTATCAAGGCAATTCGGCGTGCCTCAGAAAAAGCATATTACGCAGTGTTTCACTGGATATTTTTAACTTTGTCTGAACGCTGCTTTGACACTTTTTCACCACTTTTTTTTTTTTAATCTACGGTGATGGACGATGGCATCATATATTGGCACAACGCTACGTACTAATGCTAATCCAGATTTCTTACCATAGTTTCCTATCAGGCTAAAATGAAGAGTATGATTTGAAGGGACAATGACTTCAAATTGTGCTACCAGGCTGACTAAACGGTTAGCTTGACTGTCGACTATCATCTGCATGCAACAGGCTGCATTAGACTTGCTGCATTAGTTTAAAGGAAGAAAACAGTTTGACTAAAAGTTACTGAAACGGTTTTTATTTTTGTCTACTAAAACTATTAAGGAAAATGACTAACACATTAAGACTAAATCTGAAATGTCTGCCAAAATTAACACTGCTCTCTTCACACGTGTCCATACCTGGGGAGCTGCCGTCACCACCCGCTGCTCTACGGCAGGCACGCAGCTTGGAAGCAGCCGCTGCGGCCGCTTCCCGCCCTTCGCTTGGCTTGCCATTGCTCTCCTCCTGCTCCTCCACCTCTCCATTCATGCCCGTCTTCCCCTCACCTTCCTCCTTGTCTGCTGTGGGTCCAGCGTGTGGGCAGGCCTGCTTGGCTGCAGCACTGGGGTAGTCAAAGACAAAAGGAGGTTAACGGATATTCGTCAGAGTTGTTGTAATTAACTATCATCCTGTGCTTCCCCTATGATTGCTTTGAATGGCTGGCCACCCCGCAAAGGTAAACTAAAGAAATAACAATAATGAAAGCAAATTCTGCTCCCTTCAGGAATGGGTTAAATGCAGAGATCTATGATACTATAAAATAACCTTTACTACACCTTATTCATTTGTATTGAAAGCAGGGTTGTATTATTTTCCTGACATATAGTCTGATGTTCCTTAAATGCTCAGGATTATTTTTGGTATTGCAGGACTAAACTGTATGGAAAATGTTTAGTGTGACACCTTCTGAAAATACAGCTATGCCACTGTTTCTCATGTACGGGATTAGTCCTGAACATGAGAAACAGTTTGTGTACTTTAGTTCTCACGACATTGGTGAATTGATGTGTGATCCTCGCGGAGAGCATTCAATAAACTGTAGAAAAGAACTTCGGCTCATGTTATTTAACTGGAGGGAGCTACAGTAAAAGCTAAAGATTTCTACAAATGGGTTAGCTATTGGTTATTTTAAGATGCAGTCCATTGAAGCTATTTCCCTTTCTTTCTCTTAATTTATGATATTGTTAAATAAAACAAAAACAACTGTAAGGGAGATGTTTTGTTACGCTACGACAAATCCCCTTGATGGGACTAACATTATTTGGATAAGACAAAGCCGTGTAGGGAAATGCTTTGTAAAGAAAACCCTTGGTCATTCTACTTTGTAAATGTTTTGTTATATATTAAATGAATACATTGAATTAGATTTAGGAAAATGGGAATATATTAATATGCTGGAGCATCTATGGCTGTCGCGGTGAAATACATTTTCCAATGCAGTGATTTATGTTGGTTCAAAAGTGTGCCATTATCACCATATTTTAGTTTTGAGTGGTCAAGTGCGTGGCGGAGAGCTTCCGAAATAGTGTGGTTCAGGGGCATGAACACACTTTCTAGTGTGATCTCAGTCCGTATTGAGACAATGTGCAACGGCATATCGACTACCAGTTTAGGGCACCGGTGTTCTGACTGTAGGTATGCGATCACGTTGGCATATGTTTGATCAAAATGTCAGATGGAAAATATAACAAATTAATTAGAAGCATATTAAATAGCGCAAGATCAAAGCCTATGATGCGCCATGCTACATATCTTGGCTTAGCCTAGTTGTAGACAGAAGTTGTTTAGCTGTTATCAGTTTAACAACCCAAAACGTTAAGGTAGGCCTACAACTATTCAGTTTTCTTTCACCCAAGAAATCGCCATCCCAAAATAATTACTCAAGAAGTGTGCGCTGCATCATGCATGCTGCCCAGACAGAATGGATTATGACAAAACTGTAATAAAGTGCAGTAAAGCGTAACCTCAAGAGTGTCGTAAATACATACATCCCAAAGGCTACAACCAGCTACAACGGGGCTGGGGGTGAATGTGCGCTTCAATAGCACACATGCCCTAGATGAAATCTCATATTCAATGGGCTAGCCTCATAAAAAGAATCAAATGGAAACACTCCGGTAATAGCGGTTGCTCCCCTGCGATTGGGTTAGCAACACCGTGGTATTGTAATATTGCGGTCATCGCGACAGCCCTGGGAGCATCTCCCCAAGATTGGCATAACAAACCTAACCCAACACAAGCCAAAATAAAACCCTGTGGTTGCATTTAGTCTCCTCCTTTTATTACACACATTACCTGATTGCAGCAGCATGTTTGACTGCGTTGTGGTTCTGCCCATAGCGTACCAGGAGCTCCTCAAGGGTCATGGTGGCCTCCTCATGGAGTATGGCCGCTTCCTCAATGTCCACTGCAGAGGGTTTAAATGGAGGGTGAGTGTTTTCATGTCAAAATTCAAACATTTCAGAAGTAGCGTGTATTCTTGAAGACTGACAGAGCAGGATGACATTGTCATTAAGCTAGTAAAACATTGACACTGTGGCAGGTGCTTCTGGCCCTGTTTGGTTCCTTCTCCTCCTGGGCTTTCGAGTTGTTTTATTTGGTGCGACCGCACACTGGGTCCATGAAGACATCTCCCCTAGATTACTGAACTACTTACAGTCATCCTCTTCTGCCACCTTCTCACTGGGAGGTTCATCTGTGGGACGGCCAGCAATCTGCACCAGCTCTTTGATGACTTCCTCCGTTGTCATTCGGCCATCGACAGCTAGGAAGGCATCCTCCAAAGCCTTGCAAACGCATACAAAAAGCCAGTCACACATAACAATCCACAAATATTTGTCTTATAGGCAGGGTCAGTCACTCTCAAGAATGCCTGCTAACTGCCAAATAAAATCAATACAGCTCCCACACACACGTTGAAATGCATTGTGAAGCCAAGTGGCATTGCTATCCACATGTTTCTATTCACAGAGCCAGAGCTGTGTAGAGGTACCAGATTATTTCAGCTACTGAAATGCGAGGAGATATTTGGCAAATTTGACAGTTAGCTGACAGTACCTCATCATGTCTTCATGATTTGACCTATTCAAGTGTTACATTTTTTTACCTTCTGCAGTTTGCCATCTTTATAGGGTTTCTGTTCCTTGATTATGTCAGGCAGGTATTTAGAACAGTAAAGAGCCACCTCCTCACCTAAACAAAAGCAGAATGCAAGTGTGCATTACTGACTGTATAACTAACTATAGGACAAAAAAAACCAACAAAAATAGTTTTAAAGAAGTGTAAAGAAAGTCAATCTGATACTAAAATAATGTGTGGATGTGAAAATATTACCTCCATGCCCATCATACACAGCAAACATGGCTGTCTCACCATCAAGCTCTGGGATACAATTATGTGCATCCTATAAGACAAATCATAAACATTAACAGTGAGCAAAACAGGAAAATAAGATCAAATCGTTATGTTTTGCCAAATAGTTCAGCCACTTGTTGATTGGGAGGTTGTCACAGCATGCCCGACTCAACCAGTTCTGTCATTACAATTGATACTCAAAAAAAAAATCTATGAAATATTACCAAAATCATGCAACCATTGTATCTAAAAACAATCGACCGCTTACGAGTTTAGTTAGTATTAATTTAAACAATGGCGTATTCGTAAGGAAAAACGGATTAGACGACGTGTATAAATATCGATACCGATACATTCAACACATAAATTAGCCCACCTCCATGGAGACACGCCAACCCTGCATGGCAGAGAAGCCATAGCTCATGTTGCTGTTGCCGCCATCGGAAGAGGTCTTTGTCGTATTGGGTTGCGACAGATATGCCCCCATGGTGGTCGGCTTCAATGGCTTTCAACCTGCAGAGATAAAGCACGTCCATCATAATCAAATCACGGCTTTGATATATATATAGAGACTAATATTCATTACGAACGATAGCCATCTCGTTGCAGTTATGACAACATATTTTGTTGCTAGCGTGCGGGCTAACGTTAGCAACAAAACAGCAATGACTATATGAGCTAGCTAACAAATACGGTATGCTAGCCAACGCAAACCCGGCTAAAGTTGCAAGACGCAAACTATGCACTCTACGCAAGTTACATTTACCTGGATCAAACCAGAGTTTTGCTGTTACTTTACCTATCTAACAAGCGTGTCTTATCGTTAAAAAATACGCCTTAAGTGAAAATGTAACATATAAATATCTACACGTGTAATGCAGATTCTATCAACAGACCTTTCACAGAAAACCCGAAGCCTTAGAGGAAGTTGGAACGCGCGCATGCGCATGGATAGAACGGCGCATTCGACGTGGTTGGCGCAAAATGCGCAAGTCCACATTTAACATGGCGCGGGAAACAACAGAGATGAGTGTTTGCCAAGAAGAGACTTTATTGTCTTCCTCGGACATGAAACTGTATGAAGCGCAGTTCTTTGGCTTCACACCCCAAACCTGCATGCTCAGAATATACAGTGCCTTTCAAGAATGCCTGTATGAAATTTTACTTGTCGTGGAAAAGGTATGTGTGAGAAAACTGAACGACGCGGATCCAAACACGGATGAGGAACTTCTACGATCCAGGGCCAGGGCTAGCACCCAAAAGCTACAAGAGTTTCTTGAACGGCGCTTCAAGCGTCTGTCTGAGCGGATGGAAACGGTGTTAGTGAACGACTGCTTTTCAATACCTCCGAATGTTCTGTTACCTGAAGACCAGCCGCACCTCAAGCACCCCTCAGACATACAAGTAGGTTGTAGTAGGCAGATCCCAGGTGACACAAGTCTAGACCTTAATTTTGAAACTAGAACTGTCACACATGTAATTTATTAAATGTTTTGGCTATCCAAAGTAAAAGCATAAATAAAATGTAAATGAACAACACAATGACATTCAAATGTCTTTGCTACACTGTACATGCTTTGCCCAGCTCTTCTATTTCTCTGTTATATATTCTCACTGCAAAAGCATAAATGCACTTGGTGTTGTTTATTGAGGACGTTTGTGCTATCCTCTTTATGCATCCAGGCAGTGCTAAAGTTGGAGTCATCCCTTGCAGAGCTTCAGAGGGCATATGAGGCAGAAATGTGTGCCAAACAGGCCTTGCTCGCTGAGCTGGAGGAGCAAAGGGAGGTGCAGGAGCAACTCGATGGGGTCCTGACGTGGGTCGCAGAGCTCCAAGCAGCCTGGGTGAAGGAAGGCACGGGGAGCTTCCATGACAGCTTCCGGCTGGTAATGGAGTCTGTAATGAAACTACAAGATGCCATTAAAGGAATCCGCAATAAAGTGCAACATTAAATTGACACTGGATGGGACAGCCACGGAAACCAGCAACACCGAACTTTAACTTCATTAAATGTTTCAATTGGCGGAAGATTCTTGTTGCTATATCGATGGACTTCATCTGCTGCTGCCACCAGTGTAATTCGAGTGCAGAGGTGGTGTGCCAGGATCACACATCACTACAAATGTCATGTGAGGAAAATAAATGATGGAGAGAGACCTAGACTGCTTATCTTTTTCTTCCCCTGCAACTTCTACAGCATACAAAAATGAACTTGAATAAGCTATAAGCTATACTATAAACCTCCATTTTGTCCTGTCACTTTGTTTCATTCTGTGTTCCTTCAGACCCTGGTACTTTGCAGTCTTCTCATGATCCTCCTTCCAGATGTTGCTGTCAGCAGGGATTGTCACATCTAACCCACACTGATGATCATTCATTTCAAATATATTTAGACACTCATACAAACAAACCTGCCATACCAAATAGTACATTTTTGTTATTACCCATTTTTGTGCAAAGTCCTTAATTATTGTATTGTTTGTGAATACCACAACTACTTTGTATGGTATTTTCTATAGTAATATGACAATTGTGATAATTACGTTATGTGCATAAGGCACGTATTGCATGACGTTTGTCTTATTGTGATTGGATTTAAGGTACGTTTACATTTGTCAACCAGTAGAGGGCAACATGTGCATGTTGCAGGATGGTTACAGCACACATACAGTATATCGTAACTTTTTTGTGGGGCACCTGAATTTGTAGAATATTGTTTGCGATAAAACACGTATTGACCAATTTCCACAAGCCAAAAATACAATATAAATAGTATACCCGTGTCCTACACTTATAATCGATGGATAAAAGTGTGTATCGAAGCCCAGACCTATTTACTTTACAGGTGAGTGCTCCATCCAGTGTAATGGTACTTTTATATTTATCAAACCTATATGCAAAAGTTATAACTTATATCTTCTTTGTGACTTTTGGGCTGCCTATCCAGAGACGTTAAGTCCTTGACAGCTAGGTGAGCATGTCTGAAGTGCCATTCATACATTTCTACCTCCAAGGGCATTACTCTTTAGCTCACACTGCTCTTTGACCTTACAGCAAAAAGAGCGGTTAGTGAGTTAGTTTTGCCTTCAGCGCTCAGATGTAGGCCTATTGTAATTTTACAGGCTGCCCAAATTAGCAGGTTAAACCATAACACCCTGATGACAGCGATACTGAAGATAAACATGCTTATTTTCTGAAACAAAGGTGAACTCTATCATTAGTTCAGAATGTGTTGTGTTCCTGTACATTCTTTTGAGTGTTTACTTAGCTGGAGGTGGATTCAGCCATTAGTTTACTAATGTCCAGTTAACTGCCCTGACAACAACAGAGTGAAAGTAAGACAACAATAACAACAGGTCCAATGCAAACAGCCGACATTTGCTTTTACTCGGTAGAATGTGTGTTTGTCTGTGGCCTTCCTCAACGTCCTGCTGTGATTGTAATGCAAAATGACCAGTCCAGATGGGGAGGTGTGAGGAAAACTCTCTAAGCACAGTGCTGTGTGTGTGTGTGTGTGTTGCTATAAAAGTTCAACCTGCTCCTTGCCTCAATGAGTACTCAACAACATGGGGGAAATTATCTTTCCTTCTGCTTCTGAGAGTCAAAGTTAAAAGTATGAAGACCCCATAAGTAGTTTACAGTAAAAACTCAGCAGCACATTTACTGTATTATTGTAAGGCTGTTTGCCCCACTACATTACATATCCTGTTGCAAGATGTTTATTGGTTGAAAAATGTAATGGTTTGCAAAAGCTCATTTGATTTCTTTGTGAACAAAACTAATGTTTTCATAATTATACTTGCATTAGATGCATTTCATCTCGTTGTGCAATGTTGTACAATGACAATAAAAATATCTATCTATAGATGCATTTAATGCTGTATCCGTCAGCTCAAACCTGCCAATGTGCTTGTTAATGCTCATTCTGTGTTTAATCAATACTTATTTTCCAGGTTAACAGAGCAAATGTACCTAATCATAGTCAATGTTGTGAAATAAATGTTAGAATTTTACACAGGCCTAGAGTAAAATGTAACTGATGGATGTCCTCTCACCAACATCAATCACCGCGTCATTCTCTCTTGTTTCCGTCCTTTTTCCACTCTGAATATATAGCCCACACCTAACACATATAAGAGGGACATTTTAGTTTGTATGAGTGTGTTTCATTTATTTATTCTAAACATGTCAAGATACTTCTGAATGCTATTCTTTTGTCTGGGCACGCAAAATTTTGACATGAAAGCAATTGTGAAATCACTTCAAGGATACAGCAGCTGTAAGCAGCTGTCTACTGCCCACACACACACACACACACACCAGCTGTTGTACAGCCACTGTGCTCATGAGCTAGCTCACAGCTGGAGCCCTCTGGTTGGACAAGAGACAGATAAACTCAAAAGAGAAAAGAACAAGTGTGAAGTGAGACAGATAGTGTTTCTGTAAGTCAGTGATGGGGGGAAACAAGTGTATGTGCGCACATGATTAAGCGCGACAGGGAGGAATGCATGGCTTTAGTTTACAACCTCCTCCCAGCCATTCAGTGGTGGCTTGTGTTGCACTGCAGTGTGAGGACGAGAGAGTGTGTTTGTATGTAGGCGTGAATGAGAGTGCATGTGGTCATGCATGTGTGTGTTGAGACTGTACACACATCTGTATGTGTGTATGGGCACACACAGTGTGTCTGTGAGTGAAGACAGCAAGTGGACATTGCCTTCCCTTCCTTTTGCGAGGGGAACGCCATAGAACTCTGCGAGTGTGACAGGTTGACCTCTGCACCTTCAGGATGACACATACACAAAGAGATACACATACATCTTAGATGCACATTTACACAAACAGCTGTCCTATATACAATGACCAGAGACATTACAGTCGTTTGTTTTCTGTGTTTCTGGATAGCCTTGAGGTTTTTCTTTCTTATCTTTTCATTATTTTTTATTTCTATGTCAATAATTTTACAGATGTTATATTGAAGATTTACATAGTGACAGTGACACCACCCTCTTCTGAAAACTATACCTTGAAGTATGTATATAATTTATTAACCTGCTCTTCATTGGTTGACTGGGTCATGTGATCTCTCATGTTTGGTCGCACAATGCAACCTTAGCATAATTTGCAGTATAGGGAGCAATACATAGTTTTTTTTACACCCAGGTTATCTGTGAAGTGTATATCTTCATTTCTGAAATGTAAAAAATATTGTCAGTTCTGTTCAGAGGCACTCTGTTTTAGTTAATCATTCTTACACTGTATATATATATATATATATATATATATATATATATATATGACGTGTGTTTGTGTGTTTGCGTGTGTGTGTGTGTGTGTGTGTGTGTGTGTGTGTGTGTGTGTTTGCATACATGTAGTTGTGTGCCACAGGCCATGAACTATGAATCACTTAATGGGGGGTCATGGGTCAAAAAGGTTGTAAACCGCTGGCCTAGGATATTAGCAACTGTCTCTATATATCTCTATGCATGTACAGGTATCTTATTTAGAGATTCACTGCTTTCCCCTTCCAGGATACAGCCTGCCAGCCCGGTAACCTGTGATCTTCTTCCACGGTGTCCATATTGTTTACAACTTTCACCAGAGACTCTCATTTGATAATTTCATAATTTCGATGCAGCTGGATGAATGTAACACAATATTTTTGGAGTGAAATTCCTATGAATTGTTAGTGTTAGCTGGTTTTGTGCCCTCGTCCCTTCTGTAGGGAGGACAGAGAGATGAACAGAGTGTGAGAGGACACATAAAGGAGGAGGCAAAAGAGAAATGGAAGGAAAGAGAAGAGCAGCAGCTGGCAGGTGTCAGGAGTCACAAAAGACCATCTGTCCATCGAGGGCCATCTTCACTCACTCACTCACACACACACACACACACACACACACACACTACTTCATTAAACTTTCCACCTCACAGAGCAACATGACTGGACAGAATAAAATCTGTCGCTCATGCTATCTCTCTCTCTCTTCCTCTTTATCCCTCCCTCCTTCCAAGCACCCTGCTCTCTCACTCTTTATCTGGCTCACATTTGGTCTCTGTCTGTCTGTCTGTCTGTCTGTCTGTGTGTGTGTGTGTCTGTCTGCCTGCTCATGGCGAAAGTTTATCCACCAAACCGTGAGCATGTCGTGATAAGCATTTTCAGAATGCAGTACTAATTCATATTTACATAATACAGTATGTATTTTATTTATTTATTTATTTAATGGTTTTGGAAATGCCTGTAGAGAAAGAAAGTGTGTGTGTGTGTGTGTGTGTGTGTGTGGTGGCTGGGGGAAGGGGTGTGTGTGTGTGGGGGGGGAGTATTAAGTGTACGGACACTGGTATGTTATTCCTGCATTGAACTCTGCAAAATCTACATACCACTGACAGTGGAGATGTTCCACTAATAGCTGCCCTCATACACACAAACAGACATTGCTGAACCATGGCCTTTCACCTCAGATGAGCCTTTCCTCAGGAGTCAAAGTCAAGAAGGGGACACAGCTCACATCATGCACTAACAGCCTTCATACACCATTGTGTTTCTATATGAATGCCATACTCAACATATAATTAAAAGTGATATTAGCTTTACAGTAATAACGTGGCACTATCTGAGTGCATTAACTGACACTATTCATAATAGTGTCAATAATAATCAATAATAATTCATAATAATATATAAGATATAGTACACTAGTATTGTAAAAGGACGTGTCAATTATTCTTTCCTAAATAATAAATTTTAAGTTCAAATTTATTCAGAGCAACTTTACATTATTTTTAAGATATCGAGTTGACACTCTGTATAGGCTACACATTACATACACATACTATTATACTCTACTGCATATGGAAGTATGCAGTACGTATGATGGAAGGATTTAAATGTATCTGGACAAACAATAGTAAGCATATGTAAGCTTCTGCTAGTGGTGTTGTAACTTTATACATATTGTGTCTTTAAAGTTATGATGAAATTGTTTGGTTCAATTCATATATACTAAGCCTTACAGTTTTCAGTTTTACACTTTTTGAGCCATGCGTCCTAAACAATAATTAATAGTTGACCAGATTTGAGCAAATTGATATTTTATAATATCTCTCTTCTCTCTCCCTTCTCTGTCAATCTGTTGGTCTCGGAATATCTCGCCTTCCTTCCCTACACCAGACAGAGGGCGGATACTGGAAAACACTTCCTCTATCCATGAAGCGACATCCTGTCTTTGGGATTCCACTTCCTGTTCACAGTTACTACAAAATGTATAGCATTCCTTTACAGACCGCACATACCATACACAAAGAATGACACATATATTTAGTTTGAGATAATACATAAAAAGTACTAACGACGCCCGCTATACAACATGTTCAAAAAATTGCAGCATGTCTTTTATTCAATCATGCCAAATTTCTCCCATGGAACCTTCCTCTCCCGTGATCTTCCCTGACTCCCAATCATGGCCCACATCCAATTCAAGACACTGGTGTTGGCCTACAAATAAGAGATCTGACCCGCTCTACCTCCAAGCAATGGTCTGGTTGCAGACCCCATGCCAGAGCCTGGCCTCTGTTGCTATTAAGTCTTAACCTAGTTTCGACTGATTTCTGTGGCCCCGCAGTAATGGAATGAGGTTCAAGCAGTAGTCAGAACAGCAGAATCATTACCCATCTTCTAAAAGTGAGACCTTCTTCTTCAGAATGCACTTTGGTACCTCGACCAGTCACCTATCCACGTCATCAACATTCTCTCTAACTGCTATTCTCTTAGTTCACCAAGTGGTGTTCAATTGAGTTCCTAGAGCGACCGGTCAACAGAAAGGAGAAACTTTAAAGATCTCTACAACTAGATTATCATTGACCCATCACATCCTGCTCACTTCATCTTCTCCATATTCCAGCGTGTTCGTTCTGGGGTGAGTCAGATACCGGTACATTACTGTAAATGGGGGAAATTAAAACAGAGTTGAGATATGAGTATGAGATAGAAAGATATGAGTATAGTACACCATGAGAGAGGGAGAAAATGAATGGGAACTGGGTGACATGTAAAGGAGGGATGAAGTAAGACAAACACAATGAAGAAGAGATGAGGAGAGAAAGAAACATAGGTCCTTGGCAGGAAACGGGCATGATTTCCTGTGGTGTTAAAACGGCACAGTCCCAATCAGTGGCACTATTATCTGCGCCACATTGTTTGTCTTTCTTGTCTAAAAGGTTGGACTACAATAAGACTGGGAGGGACACTGGGCAC
The DNA here is from genome assembly GCA_027564755.1 of Amblyopsis hoosieri. Taxonomy (NCBI): domain Eukaryota; kingdom Metazoa; phylum Chordata; class Actinopteri; order Percopsiformes; family Amblyopsidae; genus Amblyopsis; species Amblyopsis hoosieri. The sequence goes on from JAODUE010027087.1 coordinate 17,589, forward strand.
ATACACACACACAGGCACGCAAATACATTATCAAAACAGACAAAACTAACTCCCTTCTCTTTGGCAAAAGTCAAAGGTTACTGTCTCACCTTTTTTATTATTATTAAACCTTTATTTTATCAGGAGTAGACTAATTGAGATTCAAATCTCTTTTTCGAGAGTGCCCTGGGAACCTTCAGATAGAATGCAGCGACTAGACTTATTACTTGTGCTAACAGATGACATCACAGTCTAGGCTTAAGGCTATGCTTACAACTTAAGGTGCCAGAACGTTTGCCATCAGGGGCACTTTAAATGCCCTGCCTGAGGATATGGCAAGCAGATACAGCAACCTGTCTTCAAACCCTCCTCTTGTTTCTATGGGTTCTCTTTATTTCTTATTATTTATTAGTGTCATTTTGTTAGTTTTCAGTTTGGGGAAAAAACATGTATAGGCCTATATCTTTTTATAAATTGATTTTCTATTATTCAGTTTGCTTACGAAAATGTTATTCTGTTTAAATGTGATTTATGAGAATCCTGATGATATCTGATTGTACCTATACAGTAGTAGAGATGTATATCAACCTCTATGAGAAGCATATACTGAGTTTCAACCAACACATAACACAACCACAATGGTTATTCCAGACACAAGGAGTGTACATTTAATCCTTTCTGAGTTTTTGTCTTTCTGACTGTGCGGATTAAAACAAGTTTTCCACAGTCTGTAGTTTTTGCTGAACAAATATTTAGAATTAGATCTGTGTCTGGCATGCTAGGACTCAGGAAATGTCCTGTATTATTCCAAGTTTGAACATCATCATCTGGTTGCTTGTGAGGCAGCGTTAGCGGCTGTTAGTTGGTGTTAGAAAGGCAATGACTGCAGCAAACAGTGCTTACAGACTTAGATTTGGATAAAAGTATCTGCTATTTGTTAATAAAATGGGATGAATGTATGAAACAATTGGAATTTTTCTGCAAGAGCACTTAAAACATTCTGACAATTCTGAGAGAAATCTATGGCATCACGGTATCAATCCAAGTTGGACAATTCTTTCCCAGTCTGTTTTAGTAAACTATTGTTTACTGTATGCTATATTGTATACTGAAATAGATCTGTCGCCATCTTGTTGATACAAAGGCAGAAATAAAGCAACCTATTCATTATTTTTATGAACCCAGATATTGACTTCCACTGGCTCTTTGGGTTATTCTCTTCTTCTTTATGTTTTCTTTTCAGGCGATTACATTAAGTCAACATTGTACATCCAGAATGGGTAATGGCTATTCTTGCAACAACTAAAGTTAAAATATCTATAATTATTATGCACGGTAATTTAATTTGCCTCTAGATGTTGATACCCACAATTTATTCTTTGTTGAACCTTCCAGAAAAATAAACAGTAAGTCAAGACAAAACTAGTATAAATAATAATAATAATAATAATAATAGTATTTCAATGCTAATAATGCTCGTCTGGATTGAGGTTTCAGAGTGATATATGTTGTAGCTGTCTGCTGTTCTCTCCCTTTTCCGGTTTCTTCCTCTCTAAGCCTTTAGATGTTTTTCCTCCCTGTTCCTTTTTATGTATCTCATTTGATCTCTTTTGGTCTCGCTCACTTCCTCCTTCTGTCTTTTCCGTTATTTCCCCGGTTCTCTTTACCCCTCACTTCCCCTGCTGTTGCCATTGATATTTAGATGAGTCAGGGTTTCGTGGCAATCTATTTCCATAATGAAACAGCAGAAAGTTGGACGGTGCTGGAATCTTCTGGAGTATAGAGGGAAGTGTGACCCCAAAACTATTTTAATTTACATTTTTATTCACCTATATATAATATAATACTTTTTTTTACAATATGCATATTATATAGGCACAGAAAAGCTGTAACTTTTAGCTTTTGGCTCGAGTGCGTTCCATCTATACAGACAGAGCTCAATGCTTTTAGGAAGGTCTTTTTTTTTGTTCTTTCGGGTTCTGTGGCTACTTGTGTGTTTGTTCATTGTTGGCCCAGCCTCCTCTCTCCCATCTGCTGTTACTCATTAGCATGGAAACAGGACTGTTCTCACACATACACACACCAGCCATTAATCAACAAGTCAGACCACGGCCCATTCCCACACATACACACCAAAGAAGACAAAGCAGATACACAGACACACCCCCTTATCACACATACCCAAACACACACACACACACACACACCCTTTATCGCCTCACACACAAAACCATAGTCAAATCTTCCAATACAGTCGCACCTTGATGGGCTATTTGTCTGATCACTGATGAAGACGGAAGACAAGTCCCACAGAACATAATTTGATATCACGGTATTCTCTCTCAGTCAATCATCAGCAACCTTTAGTCTACCTTACCTGACCTTGTTGAACAATATAATGAACTTCTTATCAGTGAAACAAACACTTCTTTTGGAGTATGAGCTGTGTATTATCTCATGGGTTTAAGTATGTATAGATCACAATGTGTAAAACTCATCTTTTCAGCTCAGAAGCTGATAAAACCTGATCTTGTAAGGACCAACTGTACCAGGTGCAAACCTACACCCTGTCATATCACTCTGAAGATGACCACAAACATGATTTAACGCACCAGACCTGGAAATATAATAGTATACTTCAGAATGAAGTATATAAATGTTGCGCTGCTTCACCTGCTGCTCTGACAATCAATCAAAAGCAGCAGAGAGAGAGAGAGAGAGAGAGAGAGAGAGAGCATGTGTGAGCGAACGAGAGATATGTTCTCTCTCCCCCACTCCATCTCTCCCCATCTCTCCCCTTCTGTCTCACTCCCAGTGGCAACATCTGCTCTCTTCACTGATCTTTCCCATCATGCAGTGGGCGTGTCCTTTGTGCTGCCCCAACACCATTGTTCTAGCCAATCATTATGCTCGGCAGGCGGTTCCCACGATGCACCAGTAATGACCAGAAGGGCCTGATGGGAGCTGGTGTGTCTGAAGGAATGGCTGCCTTTTACAACCACTTTGCCCCAGGGGACGAATTACAAAGAACCAAATAAGCACCAAAACATTCCTCCACTCTCTCATGGTGCATTTATTATTACGCGGGGAACTTACATTTCTTTACATTACATTATGTGTATTTCCAGTGAGTGTCAGCAACACAGTTATAATTCTGAGTGAGAGAGAGAGAGAGAGAGAGATAGAGAGAGCGAGAGAGAGAGAGTAAGGAAGCTGGCACAGTTAGTAGAAAGACACACAGAGACAGAAGTGAGTGAGAAATATGGAGAGAGCAAGTGATGGTGCTCTGGGAAAAGATGACAGCCTGCTCCCTGAGGCGCAACGACAGATGAACTGGCTGAATAAGCTGTCTGTCATTGTGTGAGTTGGCCTGGCTGTGGTCACTGCTACATTCGTTGAAATGTGATAATGGGGGTTGACGTAGTGAGAGAAATTATTGTTTTCCCACAAGTTTTCCTCTGCCAAAAACCGAAAGCGTTATAGAAAATGTTATAGGGCAACACTAATTATTTGCTTTAGTTCTTCTACTTCCAGTTTAATTGAAGACATGTCTGGGAAACTCTGACCTGGGGGATCCTGCGTGTTGTGCAGATAACGTATCTGTGATTCCATGATCCCTTTAGAAAAACCATAAAAAATGCAGGGCAGAGATAAGTCTGATTGAGATACAGTAGTATATATATAATAATAAAAAATCTTTAAAATATATCAAAGCTCTAAAAGTATACTTGTGTAATTAAATATATTAGTAGTGATATGAAAACAATATGTTTATATATAAGTTTCCCAAGTGGACCAGGAAGGTTTAAGGTTTGATCTTAAAATATTTAATGTGGTGTAATAATAATAATAATAATAATAATAATAATAATAATACTATAATAATAGTACTTTTCATAAAGAATTGCAGTTCAGGTGCTTTACAGAGAGGGAATACTACACACTAGTGCTTCCCATAAACAAATACAGAAATACAGAGAAGAACCTTAATTAAAATAGTTAAAGGAATCAGATTAAAAAAAGAAAAGAAAAGAAAAATGTAAAACATGTGCATAAAGGAATACAATAAATATACATAACATTATACTGAAATGACATACGTTAATAAAAATGATTAAAGAAATCAGATGATAGAAATATAATAAGAGAAATTGAAACCTTATCTTTTTTGTTGCTATTTTTGAACGTCAGTACCATGGGTATAGCGCCATGCCAATCTGGTGGAGGAAGTGCATATTCCAGTAGCAGTTTAGTTATCAGTACATGTCTTATTTTGGATGGTTATATTCCCTTGTACCCACTAACCTCAGTGTAGGAATTACCAAGAGTCCCTACTGTGTACTGTAAATGTTACTGTAAACTGAGCTCATAGTGAAGTGAGCCTTTATGTCAGAATATATACTGTATATATACTGTGTGTGTGTGTGTGTGTGTGTGTGTGTGCATGTAACGGAGATGGTGGTTAGGACTAGATAGATAGATACAGTACATGGATAGATACTGTACATAGACAATAGACAGACAGACAGACAGACAGTCAAACAAACAGACAGACAGACAAATATCCATCCTCCTCTTTGTGCCTCATTGTCCCATGCCCTCAAGCCTCACTCTTCAGCAAGTGTGTGTGTGTGTGTGTGTGTGTGTGTGTGTGTGTGTGTGTGTGTGTGCGGGTGTGTGCGTGTGTGTGTGTGTGTGTGTGACAGGTGACTAGTGCGTGGACAAAAGCAGGGTCAGCAGCCAAGCGTGAGCTTCTTTCTTCACTG
>JAODUE010027098.1:0-22332 GCA_027564755.1 Amblyopsis hoosieri
TACATCGATGTCAGAGCTAGATGGGTCCATCTGTGATGTATACAAGTTTTTATAAAAGTCTCTAAATGCATTATTTATTCCTTCCGGGTTATGAGTCATATTCCCAGCTGAGTCCATTATGGAGGAAATTGTTATTTCAAGCTTGTTAAGCTATGTGCTAAATGTCCAGCTGCAGAGAGCAGCTAGTACTGGGCTGTGTCCAGGAGTAAGTGTCTGAATACTATATGAATGCAATGTGGGATTTCACATTTTGAGTCATTCCCATATCCTTTGTATGCCCTTGATGGATGGTTCCATTCCCAAAGGATGGCAGTTCTTCAACGCCGCAACGAAAACGATTTTCCATAATCTGTGTGCCGTTATTGAGTCACTTGACATCTTAACCTGGGTACACTTCTGAGAAATGTAGGAAAGTATAATTCAAACATGAGAAATGGATGATTTAAATGCTATAAACAGAGTAATTCCCCACTGTGAGGGGAATTACAGCTCATTATATAAGTACAGGCCTACTCACCTCACACAACAGGCACTGTTGGTTCAATAGAGAGAACACACAACATGCTAATACATTGAACCCAATATATTAGTATGTGCGTCCCTCATGAAGTGAAAGCAAGACATTATGTACAGTTTACAGTATATGTTAGTTAGAAAGTTCAACATAACATAACCTAAACATAAATAGTTTTCTTAATTTCTTCACAGTGTATCACAAGGTATGTGTTATGTCTGTGTGCTTATATTGTCTTTGTGTGAGTGGACACGTACAAGTGGAAAAGCAATCTTTCTTGGTACCTATCAATCAAAATATTGAAAGAGAGGCTTCTCGGAAAAGTGATTCACCCCAGTAGGAACAGAAAAGCATACTCTTTCCCATCAGACACTATATAAATTCTAGTACATGCATTGTGCTCTGGCACGCACTCATACACGCGCAAGCACACGCACACATACACAGTGAATGACAACAGCAGCCCTCACTCAGACCATCATCCATCTACATAGACATGCAAACACTTATCCTCTGATAATTAGCATCCTCCAACTCACATTAGCACCTACTTTCCTTCATACACAAAACTTGTACACCTGTCAAAATGCACCCATAGTGGTTGTTATAGCTGTTATGGGTATGGTTAAGTTGAAAGAATTCATCAAAAATAAGTAAGATAATTATGGCACATTAATGGAATACTTTATACAAAGTAGAACATTGTGTTGATCAGACATTGCCCTTCATTTTTGTGAATTTGTATTTAAATGTTTGTCTATCACGTCATCAGGTATCAAATGATCAACCATGTGAACAATACCTGCTATTTCAGTGCTCATGTGGACAGATCGAGAGGAGATACTTTAACATTGATGTGAGAGGTGCAGAAGGCTGATTATTCACAGTCACACTTCAACAGCTTCTGTCTCTAATTCAGATTGACCGCATCAATATCATGTCTTCCATGGTGTCAATACATACTCATCCTCCTGCAGTCACTCTTGACAAAATGACAACCACCGAAATAGCAGGTTCACTAAGGTACATACTTAGCAATTACAGTGTCATTCCTACTGTGACATTACACTGCAAAATATATTCTCAAGTTAGCTAATATTTTACATTAGTTTGATGCTCTCTATGTGAACCCCTTTATTTCTTCTGAAATCTTTTAAACTTTTATTGAATTCAAGCATAACATGACAAAGATTGTGTGTTTTTGCAAGTTTCCCGCTATAAAAGTCAGACCGAACACATCTGGAAACATTGTAGTTCGAACTACGGTGGTTGAAACCTAACATAGTTCAAACCATAGTTCAAACCATTGTCGTACTAACAAAGTTACACACAATAAATACATTCTTTACAGAGGGCAACCATGTACGACTCCAGAGATAGGCCTACTGTTATTATGTTATAATATGAGGATGGTTGTAACATTTCAGGGGATAATAAAAAAAAGCCTGTCCCTGTTATGCCACTAGTAGCAGAGGAAGAGCAGAGCCAACCAGAGATGATACCAAGACATTATGAGGATGGTGCATACGTGTATGTCTGTGTTTCAGTATCAGCCACCAGGGACAATTAATGGTATTTGTGTGTTATATGTCCCCATCTTACAGTATTATAACCTACATCATGGTCCCCACAAGTCTTGTTCTGTGGGATGTGTGTGTTCGTGTGTTCGTGTGTTCGTGTGCATGTGTGTGTGTTTGCCTGTGTGTGCATTTTACAGGTCAGTGGTGTGCGTATGTCTGCATAGGTACATAATATACACAGGGTTTCCACTGGTCATGGAATTTCTGGAATATCATGGAATATTAAATTCTTTCTAGACATGGAAATTTTGGGAATTCTATATTTTCTTTGGGTCAAATCATTGAATATCAAGGCATTTTATTTGCAGTTTGTATACATTTTTGTTGCCATTTATGTAATGCAATATGAAAAAATGTAAAACGTAATATTACATTATGAGATGTCTTAAAGAAATCTTGAAACTATTGGTACGAATGTTTACATAGTATCTATACATGAAATATCATCACATTCATTTTCAGTTTGTTCATCGTTTCCATGCTGGCTGTCCCTGTGTTTTGATGGCATGTTTTTCCATTTATTATATGTCATGAAAATTCTGATCTACAGTATATTCAGTGAAAGTCAGGAAAAAGTCAGTGAAATTGACATTGACCTGCACACATTTTCAAAGCATGCTTCCAGCAGTGGCATGCGATTCAACCACATTAATCACCTATTAATCAATCACTCACCTCAAAATCTAAACCCAAAGAGTAGCCTATTGTAGAATTCCCAGAAACCCCTCAAACAAACATTTCTGCGATACAAACTGTCTGAACATGCAACAGACCAGGCAATTTCAAACAGCCAACAAGCAGGGAGGTAATGAGCATATGTGGGAACCAAGGCTACACGGGGGTTTACACACATAGAACATTATTCTGCCATTAACGGCTGTGAAACTTTGTGGAGGTTCAAATTAGCACCATAGCACCTCATGGGGCAAATTGTCCGGATAAGTCACCGACGCGACAGAGCGGCAGCGCACAGCATCAGCCGACGTTTTAAAAGGATCAAGTCTTGTCTGGGGGAGTGCATCAACAAATAGGAGGGACAGGAGCAACAGGAGGTGAAGGAGGTGGAGGGACGCACTGGGGCCAACCAGCCAGGTGGAATGGAAGGCCTGTCGAAGGTTAATGAGCAGAAAGATCATGTTTTTAGCTCCCTATGACTCATTGCACTCTGGCACAGGAGGGTCGGATGGTGGAATTACCGAGAGAAAGGTGTGTGTGTGTGTGTGTGGAGGGAAAGAAAGAGAAAGAACAAGCTAAATAAAGTGTGGAGGAGAGGGAGGAAGATAAAAGGAAAAATGGAGGGGGAAAGGGAAACAGAAAGACATGCAGAGGTGAGGTAATGATGATTGTGCTTCCCCTGAGCGAGTTGGGTTACACAGACACAAGAATTGAAAATTAGACAATCACTAGCCACTCAAATAAAAACACACGCAGAAACAGGCTTGCACTGAAAATCCTGAAAACACTAACTTGATTTAGTATTTCCTTTATTCTCCGCGGAGGGAGCCCCTAACCAGGGTTGGTTAGGTTACTTTTTAAGTTACCAGACTAAAATTATAATCAGTAACGTCATTTTTATAGCTTTGGCATGCCAAATCTTTGGATTTTTGTGATCGTTTATGTTGCTCACGGAATCCGATTAAAATTGGACTTTAAATCAATTTAAATTATTGATTTTGACTTTAATGAAAGGTTAATAAGAGAACAAATTAATGTTTTATCAATTTTTCTTCTGCAAATTTACCTTTTACATTTGAAAGTAGTCCTAGAAGTAATCCTAAAATACCTGTAATCTGAGTCCTCTATTTTAGCTGGTAACTGTAATGTATTACAGTTTTTTTTTGTAATAATTTAATCAATTACTTCCCAACCCTGCCCCTAAAACACATGCATGCACATGCACACACACACACACACACACACACACACACACACACACACACACACACACACAGTAGGAGTAACATTAGCCGGAACATAACATTATGATTTCTGAAATAGAAAGCATATAGCTATGGTGTTTTATTAGTGAATAATCACTCCATCCATCCATCACCCCCGCCCCTCATCCACTCCTCATCTCTTATAAGGTTAGAATAAGAGAGAAAGAATGTGATTTTGCTTGTGTTTTATCGAGTGAGAGAAAATCAAGGCTGTTAAAGTAGCAAATTAGAGGCCTGGTGGAGGCATACAGCCCCTCAGGGACAGGGGACTTCAATTACAATGGAGAGGGACGTGTTTTGGGTGGAAGCGGGAGCGTCGTTCACCTCGTCCCACAAATCAATTTTTCCATATTCAGAGACATATGAGAAGCAATTTATTTCTCACTATGAAAGAATTACTCATTTACTATTTTGCTTGTTGACTTTTGAGCGATGGGGTGTGATCTGGTTTCTGTGTGTGTGTGTGTTTGTTTGTGAGAGAGAGAGAGAGAGAGAGAGAGAGAGAGAGAGAGAGAGAGAGAGAGAGAGAGGTCATGCCTCAACACACAGACCACCAACAAGGGTCAATTAATCATCAAATATGATTTGCATATTTACCGTGGCACTATATGCTGCTAACCTGATTAGTGCTAATCCAGCTGCCCTTGGTTCAACAGGGCTTATGGTGTGACATAATGTGATGAGGATTTGTTGGAAAACGGCTTTACAGTGATCTGATTGGATTGTGTCCCTGGACACCTAAATACAGCAGGCCCCAGAAAATGACCTAGATGAGAGTATGTTACTGTCATCAGGAACCCACAGACCTGCTTTGATGACACTGTGGTTTGTATAAAGATGATTCATAATTAATTTAAGCCTCATGCACTCAAAAATAACTGCACTATCTCGCAGGGATACTGACCATCAGGATTTACTCCAGATAGGAGTAAATGAGAACCTGGAATGAGATCTACTTCACCAGCCTAAAGAAGATTGCTCACCCAACCCTGCACTCACACAGGGAGGTTACACATATGGAGGACGATAGTATGTGTGTGCGTGTGTTTGTGTAATAAAGATGTGAGAAAGAAACAGAGAAAACAAGAAAAGGAGCGATTAGAGGGAGAGGTGCACTGACATTTCAGCATCTCTGTATTTTCAGGTCCACTGTGGCTAGACATATAGGCTTGTCTGTTCCCACAGTCTGGACTACATCATCAATACCTAATAAAAAGTAGTTACATTGTATCTATTGGTGTATTAACCATACTGTATATGTGTCTGCCTTGTATACTCTTGAATCTAAGCAAAAATGAATGCACTTCATACAATCAAGGGCTTTCCTATCAACCAAAAAAGCTGTGTAGTTTGAATTGATTTACTTCCATTCAGTTGGACTGCAACTGTTTATGGCCTGTTATATAAGTATAGTGCATTCTTATTCACTCTCTGCATGCTCATAGTTGTGAATGCTTATGCAGACCATGGGAGAGAGACAGACATTTCAGTTCTAAGGTGTTAAGGTGTAGCTTAAAACGCCTCTATTCACTCCTCCTTGTGTCTAAAAGCGCCTACTTAAGGTATTGTGTGCTATTACAGTGAAAGATGTGGCTCATAGATTTCAATATATGCGAACTTGTGAAGTATGCTCTCAGATAGACGGATACACAGACAGATACACAGACAGATACACAGAAACACGCGCAGAGGGGCAGACAGTCAGACAGACAGACAGACAGACAGACAGACAGACAGACAGACAGACAGACAGACATACAGACAGGTGTGGCTTTACAGAGTGGGAGAATATTGCCACACAGCAGGCTGTTTTCCTTCTACATGTTTCTGTGGAGCTTGACCGCCCTCTCGTGAGAGAGAGAGAGAAAGAGAGAGAGAGAGTGAGAGAGACCATCTTCCATGCAAATACACACAGCAGACAGTATTCAGAGAGGGAGGGGTTGAGAGGGACAAAGCAAATGGAGGATAGCATCGTTTAGAGACTTTCCATTTATGGGATTAAAATACTGCAGCAGTTGAGAGACAGACATGCAGACTGGATGGCACACATATACATCCAGTCTGGAGAGAGACAGACAGACAGGCAGGGCTACAACACTGTCCAGAGGGACATGCGGTACCAGCAGGTTGGTGGGACTCATAATCTACACATCTGCAGCGCTTTACAGCCTACAGAATCTTTTAGTGGTGCTCATGTCTCTCCCACACAGCAGAACGTTTATTCCACATTCTCTCCGAGGCATTGCACCGCCACTCGTATCCATTACGCACAATGTAATTAGGAATGTTCTACTTTGAATGTCTCCCACCGATAAAATGACCACTCATAACTCAACACTGATGGGGAGATCTAATGAAATACAATTCTACGCTTCACCCATTGCTGCGGGCCAAGGATGCAACATCAGCCTCCCTCTTATACTCTTTTATTAATTCATTGATTTATTTACTGTTACTGCTAGCTGGAACTGCTGCCACAATACTCTCAAATACATAACCATCTATTATATCTATCAATGTTTTATTCGTCAGCCCTGTCTATCAGGTGAACAGGCCTTATGGACAGTATATGCTTCCTGTGGGTTTGCAGGCTTACTCCACCGGCACAGGAAGTGCCCTGAGGCACAGAGCCATCAACGCCACATACAACCGTATTTCCATTCAGATGTAATAAATGGTCAAATCCACGAGAGAGCGTTTTGTAATGAAATATTAGTCGGTACACGTTTTACCAGAGAGGGCTAGACTTCAAACAGCTGAGACACATCTATTTGGCTCACTTCTAGGCAAACTCACTGTCGCTTCTCCTCAGCGGAGACAGCTAGGTGACGCTGGCAGAGACGTTTGTGACAGGCGGCGCAGCCAGATTAGGCTCTGGGAAGCCGTGATGAAGTGAGTCATAAAGGCACATACAGAGAGAGACGCCAGCAGCTTTTCCGCTGGGCCAAGGAACCGTCAAAGGCCTGCGGTGAAATGCATGTCGGTAGGACAGGTAGTTAGCACAACTTTCACCATTCACCGACAGACAGGACAATCAAGGGCAATGATTCAACAGTGACGTTTGCAATGAGTCAACAACAGCATGGTTTTATTATGAGCGGTATATCCTCCCTCCTCATATAATGATGAGTTATTAAGTAGGAGCTATAGCTCTAGACATCTTTCATTAGCATGTTGGACAATGATGGAGTCTTTCAAAATAAAATCTGCCGTATATCGTATGCACCATTATAAATATCAAGAACAAAAACATATTTTGCATGAATGGAGTGGTGTACAGTTACATTTTGCACTACGCTTGTCAGTGCTCCTGATCGCTAGTTTAGAGATGTTCATCTAATCCAAAATTCTCCTATATGGTGGGGAAATAATAGTGAATAGCGAGGAGAGTCCTTAGTATTAGTATAACTGTTTTATTCTTTTCACTCTGCTCTCTCCCCTATTGATGACTAAAAACGATTTGCTTCCCAAAGCATCTATTATATGGAATAACAGACAGCTGAAAGGATCAATATCGAACATAAATATTGTTGCAATAAAGGAAAGATTATATATGAATAGATAAAATAAAGGATGCAAATACAAATATTAACACAATATTCTAAATCTCACAATTATAACTTTTGTTTCTAAGAATATGTTATATTAAATCCTTTGTCGACAGGAATGTTAAAGGTTATTTAGGATTAGCAATATACCAAATTCCTTAATTTAATTACATAAATACACAGATACTAACCATTGTCTACTGTAATGCATGCAAGCATGTAGGCTTTGCATATGGACATTTCAGTAGTGATCTTTAATGGAGCTGTAATTTAGATCTATAAATTGTATAATTTGTGTGTGTAATTTATAAATATTTATAATTTGTAATTTATTAATAATTAATTGAGTGTAATGTGTTCAGCTGAGTGAAATGCTCTATGAGAATTATGTGCTCTGGTCGATAGAGCCTCTACCTCTGTATAAATATTTAACATTTTCACCAAGCCTGAAGGTTCCGATATATCAACACCTCTTTTCCCTGATTGGACTGGCAAGCACCTTGCCTGTCAATCATTCGAATGCACACAAACATCTACAGGTTTGTCAATGGATGTCAGAACAGCAGACCAATAGGCTCCAAGATTTACAAAATCTTTTAGCTAGCTCTAAATTGGTAGATAGATGACATGGTTAATAAGGGGGATGTTTGGCAGCACAGTGTTCAATCGCTACGTAAGCCTATGCCTTTTAAAGACCTGCTGGTCATCAGTTGTTATTCTTTCTGCTTGTTGAGGAAAAAGAAAGCATTTTCAAAAGGACAAAGTAGACGTAATTTTATACATTTACTTGGCACTAATCTGACATGCCAGATTCATTGTTGTCACAACTCAATCTGGGGAGCCGTACATTAAACGTGTTTGTAAAGGGCAGGTACTTTCAAAAACATTTGGCAGTTGATTGGATGAATCTGGTCGTATTCACTGTCGGCACACCTAAACCACGCCCGTATAGCTATAAACACGACGCTGATTGGAAAGTTCAGTCACTACTCGGACACACAGCTCTACACCCCCCATGTGTAGTTCTTTATCCAGAAGATCACATATGATATACATTTGATCCCAATTATAAATGAACATGGTTCTTACCAATACTATGATCCTAGTTGTGCAGATATATTTTCATACAGATGGACACCATTCCCTCTCCTTTATGCTGCCGTCTGTAGAAGATAACAAGCAGAGTCCTGTCTAACACAGCTAGGAGGTATGGCCAGCCAATTACATCTTCTTCGTGCTTAAAGTCCATTAATCACCACATTACAAAGGGCTACTTTGCCTTAAAGGAGAGTTTTGCCATGCTATCACACTTTATCACTTTAGTGTTTAATTAAGAAATATATTCCAGCATCTTGCTTTTAATTATGTGAATACTCCATTTGTGTAGTGACTATGTGGTGACATGCCACGATGGCCATTGTGCAGTTTCAGGAGGATAATGAATGTTCGGCCCCCACACGAGAATGGAACAAGGGGAAAAAGCTTTGAGAGCAGTAATATGTCTCTGGAATAATGAGGGTGAGGCTCTAAAGGGTGAAAATATAAAAAGGCCTATGTATCCCACTGAATGTAGTCTTGGATAAAGTATATCAGCAGCCTGCCTATCTTTCTTCCCAAACTGTTTCCACAATACAGGGGTCCAATCAGGGTTGTTATGGAAAGTAATACTGGCATGCTATCATACAGGTAAGCTCAAACTGACCTTCTTTCCAATGTGCGAGAGGTGAAGAGGTGCACATCTTGGACTAGACTGCCCATTGAAACAACATCGGAACCGTAACAGGCTTCACAAGGTATTCAAAGCCTACACGGCAATACCTCCAGGGACCTTTAACACATTGCAGTACCTTATAATGTAGTTTATATTATACTTTCATAATACCTTCGTATCGGCTACCTGTTTGGTCTTTTTAAACTTGCGAAAAATGTGATAAACTGAAGCATTGGGGAATTAGTGGTAATAACAACAACAAAAAGCATCGTTCCTCTCCCAGGATGCATTTCTCTCAGATGCAGAAGGACAGCCAAGATGTATGCTGTCTCCATTCGCTGCATGTGTGCCCACTGCATCTGTTGCATCAGTGCTGCACATTGTGCACCAGTTTGTGTTCACAGCAGCTCTGATGACAGCAGCAGATATCTCATAAGCTGTTTCATATACAGAGGGCATGGGTGAAGTTCCATGAATGGGAGGAATGTCATGTTACACCTAACCTTGCCAAAATGATTGATCCTGTTCCACATTCCTCATAACAGACAGTATATCATGGACTGTATAAGTCTGAGATACAGATATTTTACGTGCCAAACTGTAGATAGGATAGTGTCACAGAGGTTTGGGTGTTTGACTCCCAACTCGTATTCCATGCATACAGCATTTTCATTGTCTTACAAGTATGTATCCGTGATTCTAGTGGCAACGCGGCACTAGTGGAGTGTTTACAAGCTAAATTCATTTTTTTAATTTAAGCAGTGACCGTAGCCTACTTACTTAACAGATTTGTAAGACCTGCAAACAGCCAAAGTCGTGTCATTAAAGGCAGGGTCAGTCATTCATGCTTACTTCGAGCTCAAATTAAAACAGTATTGCTCCGCGGTCCTCCGCAGTGGCGCCTCACACATACAAATGCATTGTGAAGCAAAACATAGTACTGCACTGCATGAGCCTCTCTGAGTAGACAGGGTGACTGTATATGCATTTGCAGCTGTTTTAATTGGCCATGCATTGTTGGTAACAAAGCAGGAGACTAGATACTACTTACTGGTTATACAGAACCGTAATAAGAGAAATGAGATCCACAAATAAGCATTAGATATTATAAAATAACCAACTAAATGGTAATTGTATTAACTGTACAGGTGATGCAGATGCAAGCCACAGAGCCCTCTACTGGGCAGACGTGTACAAACAAGTTGGAGATGGCATTTTCCCCATTCTCCTTCGCCGGTTAATCAAATGAACATTTATCCTGCTGCATGACATGCAGAAGAAACACACGTAACAATGACCACAGGAGCATTAAGCCCCCATTGCTCCTCCATCTTGTTTCCTCTTATGTGCCACTCTGATATAAAACAAACAAAAACGTTTTTATGAATCCCCACCATGTGAGGGTGAAAGTGATAAGCGAGGAAATATTATTAACGGCATAGAGTCTCCTCCCTTTCTTCTTGTTGTATTCAATTAAAGCTCTGAAACGGTTCTCCCTTAAAAGTGTGCACACAGTATACACAATACACTGTGTAAACACTCATGGACCTATGCATCCAACCAAAGAACAGATGCCCATATACTGTTTGTGTATATATATATACTGTATATATACACTGTATATATTGCGATGGAAGATTGAATAAAAAGGATATAGGCTAGTTTTGTTTAATTTGATATCAAATGGAAATGGTCTTCACAATACAAGTGATACATATATCAAAGTATTTCAGTAGAGTGTCTCCATGGTCTTTGTCTGTGCTGTCATATATAAACGTCCCAGAGAACAGTTACACTTATGATAAATTACATAGTCTGACAAGATAATCCATATAAACTGGACTCTGAATGTCTAGAGATATCTTAAAGCATACATTGGTTTCTCAGAAATTATCGAAAATATTCCTAAAAGAAGCCCATTCCTACAGAAAAATATATTACCTCTTCTGGTCTGACAACCAATGGGGCAAGGTTTGTACAGAAACAGTCTGTACAGAGGTTACTTATGTTTAAACACAGACCATATAAAAAGAACATATCAAACTTAAACAGTAAAAACATGCCATAACAATATCACATACTGAAATAGCATATGGGGTCTGGAGAAAAAAAAAAGTAATTTAAATGATATTAAGGTATTTTTCTGTACATGAAAGGTACATTTGTAGTGATCCTTCATCATAGACAGGAGATCTGGATTATGCCCTACAGTGGATTAATACACTTTGAACATTGTGTTTAAAGTAATGCTGGATTTAATATTTAATATTAAGATTGTCCTGCGTTACATACTGTAACAACATTTTAAGTAAAGAAAAACAAAGCACTCATTGGACACCACAGAAATCATAGTGCTGTCCAATATCAATCCATCAATTATGGAAGCAATATATTTCACATTTGGAACAAAGCTTAATAAATTGTGGCTATGTATGACTGCAAGGAAAACAATCAACATGAACAAATTACCTTTACTAGAAAGGAACAAGCCAAGCAACTCAGTGTCCCTGGGTTCAAGACCCACTGTCAGCAATCATCTAAAGTCAAGTCAGCTTTAGTATTGTAGAGCAATAACTAAAAGGTGGGGAAAACAAACAATAGTAACACAACCATGTACGTATATTACATAGCCAAAAGCCATGAATTATATTTAAAAATATATTTAAATACTATTTAAAAGACATATTTATGTGAGCAAGCCCAAAATCCCTACCAGCTCCATTGTGCTGATCTGTTGATAGCTGTGACCTCTGACCTTGGGTGTGGCTTAGGGACAGCATCAGCTCCAGCAGGACAACCAGCGCATCACAAGTCATAGCAGAGAACTAACAAAGCACTTCTCTAATTATATGTTTGGCTCAGTTGTTGCCTGCTTTCTCCCTCTTTTACCCACAATGCATTCTCATTTGGTCTTCCCAACTTCCACCTCCTCTTTCCCCCACCCTCCATTTCACATATTTGCCTCTTCATCCCACCAGCTCTCTTTCTGGCATCTTCTGCGGTGGTGGCACCTTCACGCTTCACCTTGAGGCAGCCCATCTCTCCATGCATAATAATCTAGTACACCGGCGCTGTAATTATGCGCCTCCTCGTCTCCTCTCTGCATACATTACCTGTCTGTGTCTGAGGCCCAGGAGAGGAGCGGCGGAGAGATGTCTGTGGCTCCTCAAGGGGAGCGCCTCCTGTACAGGAAAGCTCCCGTGTTGTTCAACACGTCACGCAGCGGGAATTAGCATTCATTAAATCGGCGAAACATCTGAAATGCACCATGGGAAGGGAAGGTTCAGTCAGGAAATGTACTTGGCAGTTGGATGTCTGGGCTTCTTTCTAAAAAGGTGATATTCCATGGTTAAATAAAACACATCTATCTATCAACACAATGTTGTTAAAAGGGAGACAATTCGTTTATAAAATATAATCTGTTGTACACTTTTATATGACTATAGGCCTATTGATTTCCTTACTATAATCAGACACTATGGCAATTTAAATATCACCCTCTGTCACCCGGGCAGGCTATATCACCCTCAATGGCCCAAGATAAAACCAAACAAAAAGCATTTTATTGGGACTTGCAAAGAAAGTAAAAATGATTCATAATATAGTAGGACAAATTTCCTGTTTGAAAGCTTGACAGATGTACAACGGGCTGAAGGTAAAATTACCAAAATGGGGAAAATGGGGATTAGCAAAAAGTCCCCAGTAGCTCTGATAACCATGGCATGCCAGCCATCTAGGTTTTTATCAGCCTTTAATGGACCATTTAAAAGCCTTGCTAATATGTTTTCTCCTGTAAATGATCAGAGTTGCTTTTCTGGAAAGTCAATCTCGATCTTTATTTGGCGAGAGAGAGAGAGAGAGAGAGAGAGAGAGAGAGAGAGAGAGATGTGAACAAAGCATGAGGGGAAAAAACACCACAGGAGCTAGCGCATGGACGGGCTAAAGGCTAATTGTATCTGAAATGAGATTTTAAGCAGCTGAATTAACACAGGGCTCAGCGCACAGCGGCGGAGAAAGGGAACGAAAATGGGAAAATAAGTGTGGCACACGTTCAGATCAGCATTCAGACTGTCTGCGAGTTGCGACACACTTTAATTCACAAAGGACCATGCCTGGGGATTAATAAAGCTGAGCACTTTAAGAAAACACAAGACACATACAATACATACATTTATCAGCCATATCTAAACTGACTTAAAATGATTCATGCGATTGGCCAAGGGTGCAAACAAGAGGCTGTGCTAACCAAAGGGCTATGAAAACACATTCCCAATCAAGCAGCTCTGTTTCTAGCAAGACCATGTATAATAGAGGAGAGGAGAGACAATAAGAAATAATGTAACTTATAGCCCCTCAACTGTACACAAAACAGCTCACTTTCCTTAGGCATGAGTGTGTATGGCAAAGTGTTTAAGTGTATACATAATTATCTTAGCATGATCAGGGTACTACAGACTTTAAGTGAAAACTATGCTTGCGTGGTAATTTAGGTGATCATATAGATTACAAAGCGGTAAAAAGTTGAGACGATACATACAGAATATTGTTGGTCTATCAGTATATGCCTATAAAGTGTGGTGTGTGTGTGTGTGTATGGCATGCAAATGTAGTGACGGATGTGACTAGTCTAGTCTGGGGGGGATAGCAAGACAGAAGAAAGAGGCTATGGCTGCTCTAAGACTAATGGGCCGATTAAGAGCTTGGAGAAGACAACCATTTGTTTGTTGTGTGACTGGAGGAAGATGCACTTCATTAATAAGTCCCAGCACTTACCAACATCTGTTTATACCCCTTTCTTCTCCAAGTAAATGTATCTGAATTAAGAGACCATCAATTAAGGCTCTGAAACAGGAAATAATCTATTAAATAATAGCTTAATCCAGGTTCTTATCATGTTTACTAAAAACAACAGTTCCCAAATGGTGGGAGGCTAAATGTTATAAATATAAATATGTTTTTAAAACAATTTTTCAATTTAAATAGCAGTTAAATTATAATCAAAAAATATCATGACTGCATTCATTTGGTTTTGATGATTTCTAAAGCCAGCCTGTCACGTCAATCAGCTTGTTAATTGACATAATTACCGCTTTCTGCCATAGCTGACACGTTAGTCACTACATGTCAGTCACTACAGAGGTGCACACTGAATTTCCTGGTTTAGCCGTTTCCCTGGTCTGTATAAAGGTCCAAGGTCCAATTTCCACAGTAAACGTGGGCTTGTAAAACCATTTCTGACTATAGTAGCTACTCTGATTAAGAGGCCGGTATATTAAGTTTGACCTGGCAGCTCATTCACCATTAGTGCTTTCATTGTTTAGAGAGACAATTGAAAATTACTGAGATGGTGGAGAGAGAGAGAGAGAGGGGTGACATACGAAACAGCTTTGAAAAAATGTTTACAGGGCTTTGGGGCCTTCCATTTACAGTTAATCTATTCTTCTGACCTAGAATGAGTGTGAAGGCCACAGCTCGATTCGACAAGACACTTTTATAAAGCAGGTGGCTGTATACGTACAGTACAAACAGTAGGTTGCAGAGGATGGGCCTTCTTGCGGCCGCAACACAATTTCAAGTCTTAAAAAATTAAACAGACAATTTTTATCCAAAGTAATTTACGTTGATGACATCCGTACTCTGCCAATAGAGGTTAGGCATCTTGTTCAAGGATTATTATACTGTACTGTACAGTATATAGGCCCATGAAGGGGATCCAATCATGTTATCACATCACATTATCCTGAACAGTTTCATTGTATTTTACAATAGCCGATATTGATCGATTGGCAGGAGGCCGGAATCGGCCGATTTCCACTTATAACACGAGATCGGTGGTAGTCTAGTCTGATTTTCCTTTCTAATGGCCGATACGGAAATCCGATCTTTGTTGTCAATTAAATAACTGTCAATTCACCATTAATTTCAGTCAGCCTTTTCTTGATGTCATGCGTTTAACATGGATTGAATATGTATCTTAAATTCATGAATAATATTAAGTAGAAAATCGGCAATCGGCCAATCAAAACAGATCAGTGCATCACACACAAAAAGGATGATATAACCACATTAGCTGCTGGACAAAAGTGTTATAGGCCGTCATTGTCAATTTCACTGAATTACATCAACCCTTTTGTCCTCTACAGTCAGCTCGCCCACCCCTCTCCTTGCTCTGACCCCCTGGCTGGGTGCAACCGAATAAAACAGTCAAACTTCGGAGCTGTTAACGTAATTGCCAAGCTGGCACGCCCCCAGTTCCCCTCTTCAGAATGTTAATGGCTGTCGTGCTCCAGCGAGGACAGCACAGCTTGGCCTATGTGAAGCGTGTGTGCGTGCGCACACAAGATGTCAATGTTAAGAAATGTGTCTCAACAGACAGTTCAGCATTCCTCGTCTTCCCACCCATGTATTCTGGTGATGTGAGAATTAAAGTAAACAACTTTGATGGCCCCATGGTATGTCCTGTATGTTTCTCCAAAATAATCCTACATATGTAGTCAGACAGGGTGGCAGAGACACATCAGGAGTGCATAGATCATGGAGATTTCTAACCTCAAGTGTTTTTGAGTGCCAGCAGATAATCATATAGCCTAATCCTTACCACCAATATGGTCTCTTCATTAGGATGCAATCTCCCAATAATACAGTATTATGGACACTAATTGGATACTAATTCAATACACGAGGTTATAACAAAACTAAAAAGTATTATACTTTTAGCTCCATTATATAACCCAGTAAGGCACCCATGTTACAGCATTTACTAGTCCTTTTTGGGGATCTACAGCAATAGATACATTTGTATTCAGGATTTTCACGAGATATAAATATACACACACACTCGTGTAATCCCTTACTTTTAACATAAATGTTCAGTCTAATATTTGAAAACAACATCTGGCATCATTATTGTACCAAATAGTATAGAGATAATACTACCAGGCATCCACAGCCACCCTTACAGTTGACTTGCCCAGATGCCAAAGAGCATATAACAGACACCGTTCCACAATCTGATTCAACGAATAACCATTTTAGAGCTCCACAGGTATACTGGGGCATGGGGGTTTATCTTTATGCATTTGCTTTGCATTGCCTTCATATAGCTGCACATTAATACCCACTCACCCTCTGCTTGACTAACAAAGAGGTAAATAGCAATTCACTGACCTTCACATGGGGATTTGTACTGACAGTCTGGTAGTAGCCTACCTTATATTATAACCTCTATATTCAGCACAGAAATAATACAAGCTAAAATAGCTGGTGACCATAGCAACCCAGTTTAATCCCATATGAAATAAAGATACTTTGTGCATGTGTTGACATGGGAACATCGCTGTGTTCCATAGTTGCACAAACAGAAATAGAGACATTACAATGTGGGCTTGAAGTGTACTAAATCAAATTAGAAACAAGAGGCCTGCATTATATACAATGTGACACTTGATGGAGCACCTAGTCGTTCAGTAGTTCTAGATTCCGGAAAGCACCAATGCGGAAAAAAATGACAATCTTAACACCACCGAATGTCATAGTATTTCTCCTAAATCTCTAAAGTAAATTACAAAATAATTTATAATAATAGAAAAGAAATTACTCCTTGGCGACCTTTGATAATTCACGGCTTCATAAAATGTAAGAAACAGCAATAGAGAGGAAAAAGATGTTAATAGAAGCTTATACAACACTGATTACTACATACAATTTTAACCAACTATGGTACGAAAGAGCTCAAGATAGCAGGGTTCCTACTCCAGACTTCTAGACCCTCATCACATAATAATTCAGTTGCTTAGCATCGAGTCGAACAGTGGAAATATAAATCATCAACTGTTAACGGCTAATATATTCAAATAAGTGTTGATAAATAAGGCTGTCCACTTGGACAAAGCAAAAAAAACATGTTTATAAACAAAATCCAGAATTGTTCAAACTGGAAATCCTCAAAATCATTTTTTTTCCTATGATCTTGTAGCCTGGACTTTCTAGGAACCCTGAGAATGCTGGATGTGACATATGGGGGGTTGAAAACAACCATTAATTCATTATGTAAAATAGTTACATTAATCAGTAACTTCTGACACCTTCACAAAAATGTATGTGGTCAACAAGATCACAGTCAATGCTACAAGCAATTTTTCATTCAACTATTTCAAGTAGAAATAGTTTTATATATATTTATATATATATATTTATATATGACTAAGACATTTAAATACTGTAATTCCCTGTTAATACATATTAACCCCAGCTCTCCATTGACCTCGTGCATTCCTAAAATAAACCTCAAAAACATACTGTACACAGATTACGGTTTGTTCTTTCAAATACATTGTAAGCCATGATTGACTGAAAAATAGTTTCTGCTGGTTATTTGACTGAATCAGCACAATTAACTGATCCACCAGGACCTCGGTCAAGAGGCAGGGTATCATAATTAGCTTCTTGTAGTAGAAAAAAGTCAAATTGCAGAGAGGTAGGGGGATTATACCACCCAGAGAGTAATAATCATTTATACAAATTGAAGTAGGAAAGAACAGCATAGGTTAAAGCCATCCTCCTTCGCTACTAGTGTGATGCAGACTAACGAAACGCCACTGCAAAGACAAATAAATGAAAAAACAAACTCATAATTAAAAAAAACATGCACAAAACAAGAAGTGCTTGTTTTTTTTTTTTCTCCTTTTAATGTCAGTCTTTCCTGCTCTGAGGTTAAGACCCCCATTAGCCTCAGTTAGCTTGAGCCTGCAGCCCTAGCCTCTGGTGAGCAAGTCCTAACAAGAGTTGACGCCGGTGGCTAATAGAGCGGTCCAGGCCCATCGTCCTGAGGGAAGTGAGAGTTGAGCAGGTTCTCCATGTAGGAGACGTAGCCGCTGCTGGGCATGTAGCTCTCAGACAGGTGGTGGGGGGGCGGGGGAGGGGACAGGGCCACAAGCAGGGGGTCAGAGTTCAACGTGGATTCGAACAGGGCCGACGCCGAGGTCAGCGTGGGGTCTGACGCCAGGGCCGACTCTGTCAGGGCGTCGGCCAGGGCGGTGCCGCCGAGGGCACGGGTACCGTCGTCTGCTGTGGGTGTGTCTTTCAGCTGGGCGCTGGGCAGGAGTGGAGGCTGGAGGGGGGCCTGGAGGGGGGCCTGGAGGGGGGCCTGGAAGTGAGCTGGGAAGGAAGCTTGCGGAGCAGGCTGGGGGGCCATAGGGGGGGTCGGAGTAGGTGCCTGGGTGAGAGCTTGGGTGGGTGCCTGGGAAGAAGCCTGTACGGGGGCTTGGAAAGCAGCCTGGGGGGGTGCCTGGGGGTCTAGAGGGGGAGCCTCGGCGGGAGGCTGTGGGGGAGAGCTGTGGGGATGTGCTGGTCCTGGGGTGGCGGACTGATCCGTGGTGTCCATGGGGGCGTGGTCACTCTGGGCCGGGGCGGAGGCAGCCGGCAGCCGGCGTCGTTTGGCTGCCTTGGCTCCGACTCCTGGACTGGGCTCCTGGGCGCTCTGGGACGGGATGGCCTGAACGCAGGCAGGGGGAGGAACAGCTTTAGTAGCGGCAACGTCTGCTCACTTCACATTAACAGCGACACGCTTACATCTTGGAACAGCATATACAACACTCATTTGTGTCATTTCTTTCCAGCCAATCTGTTTATCATTAAATATTGTTCACAGGAAACAATGTTTGCATATATAAATTGTAGTTGCACATATTTTGTATAGAAATAGCCGTATACATGAAAAATACTTTGAACAGCCTGAGCACTCGTATGCGTTGCGCGAGGGGTAGGGATTGTACCGATCCGATACCGTGATCAGTCCGATACTGACGTATAGCTGGGTCAGTATTCGTGACAATTAGACAATTGTAATCGATCTACGGGGCTGAACATATTACATTAATTTACACGAATAGGTCTACTGTCAAGCATCAGCAATGTCTAACCTACCCAGGCCACATTATCAGCAGCAGGATTCTAAAATCTAAGTCCTAAAATAGAGATAATTTACTTTGCAACTAAACCACTCAAACTAATGAATATGTCAATTACATTTTAATATTTCCTTATATTCATACAGTGGATATAAAAAGTCTACACACCCCTGTTAAAATGCCAGGTTTATGTGATGTAAAAGACAAAGATAAAACATGTCAGAACTTTTTCCACCTTTAATGTGAACCATTCAATTGAAATATTCAAAGGGGAAAAAAATAAATACCTTACAATAACCTGGTTGCATAAGTGTGCACACCCTCTTATAACTGGGGATGTGGTGTGTTCAGAATTAACCAATCCCATTTAAACTCTTGTTAAATAGAAGTCAATACACACCTGCCATAATTTAAACTGATTTATAGGATTTTTCTGACATTTTCTTAGTTGCATCTCAAAGCAAAAGCCATGGTTCGCAGAGAGCTTCCAAAGCATCAGAAGGATCTCATTGTTGAAAGCATTACATATACCATGGAACACAGTGAAGACAGTAATCATCAAGTGGAGAAAATATGGTACAACAGAGACTGGAACTGGACGTCCCTCCAAAATTGATGAAAAGACAATAATGTATTCCGTAATCCCGTATTCTTCATATGAATGGGCTATGGGGAGGGTGGCAAGACAAAGTCTTTTCTTACAAAGAAAAACATCCAAGCCTGTCTGCAAAAACAAACATGCCCCAAAAGCCAAGGTTGATCTTTTTGGCCATAATTCCAAAAGGTATGTTTGGCTCAAACACAACCCTGCACATCACCCAAAGAACACCATACCCACAGTGAAGCATGGTGGTGGCAGCATCATGCTTTGGGGCTTTGTTTTCAGCTGGAGCCGGGGCCTTAGTCAGGGTGGAAGGAATTATTAACAGTTCCAAATACCAAGCAATTTTGGCACAAAACCATCAGGCGTCCGTTAGAAAGCTGAAGAGGAGGAGGAAGTTCACCTTTCAGCACAACAACGACCCAAAGCACACATCCAAATTCAAGAAGATTAACATTTTGGAATGGCCCAGCCAGAACCTAGACCTGAATCCAATTGAACCATCTGTGGGGTGATCTGAAGAGGGCTGTGCACAGGTGATGTCCTCACAATCTGACAGATTTGTAGCACTTTTGCAAAGAGTGGGCAAATATTGCCACGTCAGGATGTGCCATGCTAATAGACCCCTACCAAAAAAAAAAAAAGTGCTTTAATAAAATCAAAAGATTCTTCAACAAAGTATTAGTTTAAGGGTGTGCACACTTATGCTACCAGGTTATTGTAAAGATTTCTGTTTGTTTGGAAAAAATTGACATGTTTAATCTTTGTCTCAATCTTTTACATCACAAAAAACTGGCATTTTAACAGGAGTGTGTAGACTTTTTATATCCACTCTATACAGCCCATGTTACATTATGTTTTACAGAGTTAGGAAAGCAATGTTCTAGGCTGATTGTTCCTTACACAAAACAAAACATGATTCCCAGTCTCTTCCAGTCAGTGAGGAATACAGCTTAATTTAACACTGGAATGGAATCAGTACTCTGTATCGGCCGATACCCAAAGCGCAGGTATCTCATCGGTACTGAACCAATGGATTGTGTCATCTCTAGCGTGGGGCCACACATTTTGTAGTATACCCTGGCCTTTACAATGTCCCCGGAACAAAGACAGCTGTTAGGACATCATCTAGATGATTAACCAGCTTCCTGGGGCTGTCTGGGCGTGTATGTACAGAGCCCACTTGATTGACAACTACCTGACTCCACTTTACAAAAGACTGAATAGCCTGAATACAAATGGCATGCCTTACGTGTAGGTGGACTCATTAAATAGACATAATTGATGGTGATGTTTTGTGTGTATGTATTTATATATATGAATATAAGCGAGAGAGAGAGAGAATTATTCATCTCCCTTAGTAAAACATCCAGTGGTCCAGTGGGGGTGATACACCTACCAGACGCGCTCGGACCCTCTTGGGCAGCTCCTGATCTAGCGAGTGGAGCTCAGTATGTTTCAGCATCAGCTGTTTCTGGTCCTGAAACTCCACCTGTAGAGGAGGTGGGGAAGAAAGGTGAAATGGATGCAATACTCACTCCAATATAAAAGGTATCAGAAATTAAGTCTAGGAAACAGGGCCAGAACAGACATGCACAAGTTTGAGTGCAGCAGCTCCCAGCAACGCCGACAGAAATCCCAGGACCAAATTTAACATTTTAAGGACACCCATCACGGGGCAGAATAAATAATTACATGACTATCCAAGAGCAGGTCATACCATTTTATTTTTAAATGTTTTAGTAGGCCACTTTCAAACCACTGTTTTCAACACAGGCAATTTATGTCATTTTCCCCCCCCATTCATAACCAAATTAGCAGCTAAGGATTAAACAAACTGTCTGAAAATGCTTACAGCTAAATTAAAAGACAAAATAGTTTACTAGTGGTCGTGCTCACTCACTTTTCTGTAGCCTACGTGATACGGTTGGTTGTTTGCACCCTGACCAAATTTTGACAGGCTCTGCTAAAAACAACATCTCCATACAGAAAAAAAAACCAGTGCGTAGTCTACATAGCCTGCTGCACAAGGACTGAAACGTTTTTAACAACGCAGTGCACTCATTACTAATGTGTATAGGCGCTCTTACAGTCTGTTGTCGCTGCACTGCCAATGTATGGGACATTAAGCAGGGTCTTACGTCTGACTTTCTTGCTTGCATATTCGCTGATCATGTCCTTAAAGTCAAACTGTTTAGCTAGATCCCTTTAGAGAAAGGAAATCAGGTGGTCCAGCCTGTCCTGGCTGAAGGGCATAGGCAAGGAGTTTTTTTTACATTAGACTTAGCGTGGTTTGTAGAACAAACCATTTTTAAAAAGGTTGAATCATAAAGAGCTAAAAATAAACAGCTAGAAATAAAACATTGATTAACTTGTGTAAATGTCTCGATACTATTGAATTGGAAAGATTTGAGGCGGGGGGGGGGGGGGGGGGGGGGGGGGGGGGTGGGGGCTGGGGGGGGGGGGGGGGGGGGGGGGGGGGGGGGGGGGGGGGGGGGGGGGGGGGGGGGGGTGGGGGGGGGGGGGGGGG
>JAODUE010027108.1:0-46716 GCA_027564755.1 Amblyopsis hoosieri
CCAACTACTGACAAATGTACTAAATGTAAGTCGCTTTGGATAAAAGCGTCTGCCAAATGCCGTAAATGTAAATGTGTATATATAATGCCTTTCAGCCAATCACAGTTCCAAATATGGTTCATACTGTATATGATGTAAAGCAGGATGTTTTGCTGTATGATATCTGGGTGTAGCATTTTGCAAAATAAACACACCATAAGCCTCTAACCAGCCACTGTCTAAGCACAGTGAGCTATTTAAGTAAAGTATATTTGTTTGTTAGATATTTGGATGATGTCTTGAACAGTCTCCAGATTTAATCAAATTCTCAGTATCATAAACAGGTAACTTCGCTGCCTCACTTTTGTTAAACAACTTATTTTCACACGAATTTGCATTGTGTAAAATAACATTGTAATATAGCCTCTATACTGTAGAGCTCGGGAATGTCTATTGTGGGACTGGTTGTAAAATATAGACCTGATTATTCTTAGCTACTGCTGCAGGAGCCAAATGTCTACCATATTGTATGGTATTGTACCATATATTGTACTACCATAATGGTAGTACAATATTCATTTTTTAGTCTGTATATTTTACCTGAAGTGTTAATGTATATCTGCTTTTCACATTACCATATGTCACGTTTTGTCACACAAAGATATAGTTTGTAATTTCATTCAAACTTACAATTGCAGAATTAGTAACGAGTTTTGTCTTTATTTACAATTATTTTGCTGTAGCTATTGCCTACTTTCTTTTTAGCACTAAGTAATGTTACATAATAATACCCATATAATGTATATAAACTCAACATACTATATATTAAAAAACAACAACACATTTGAATCCTGTTGCATTATCTCCAATTGATCAGCCAAAATAACCAAATAACTACTGCACCGTAATGTCATCATGCACTAAATATATTTTATAAGAGAGACATGGCCAACAGGATAAAACCATAAAATATAAAGCATAAAACATCCACATATAACATTTAAACATACAATGTCAACCAGTCAATACCAGCACCACATCACATTAATAAGCATAACAATGTCAGTCAAAATAAATTATACGTAAGGGAATTACAATCATTCATCATCATCGGTCCAGATTCAAGTCCTTCTAAAATATGTCCTTTGAATGATGTTGACCTATGTTCATGGTCCCAGCAAACTACTTGGCTTGCTGACCTAATCTTAACCTTAATTAAAAGGATTTGTAGGAGAGGATGGATTTTACAATTTAACTTGCGAAATGAGAACAGAGTTGTGATATCAAATGGCCAGAACAAATCAACAAGGCAAACCACAAGAGAAAAAATAGGACCAAAACAGAGCAAAGAAACAGAGTTCGCTCTTTGTGGCTACGCTAAATTATTCACATACAAATATTGTGATCATAGGCATATACTGTGCTATTATAGGGGTTCCTTGACAATATATTACAGCCAGGGTACTAAAGGTAACCTCTCCTATAACATGTTGTAGAAAGCCAATGAGTCTTGATGTAAAATTGCTTTTACGTGCAAGATGAACCTGTCATCTAAAAAATCCCAGTGGGTTGATTTGGTTTTACAATTAACTGTATGAGAAATTAAAATAATGTTCTGGTCCAAAGAAAAATAAAAACAAAAACAAATTAATGTTGATAAAAAACGTTAGTTAGGTATTTTACTATAATGTGGGAGTGAATATTGTTAGACACTACAGAATATTTTAAAAAATAGATTGTTTCCTCAAACTAATGGGTATTCATGTACAGTATAATAACTTTATATATAAATTATTGATTATCATTTGGAAAGGCAATTCAAATTACACAATGTCTCGGAGTGTGAATGGTGATTAGAGAATCAGAGAACATATAGCTTTAAAATACATATATTGTTGTGTAACTGTAGCATACAGTATATTCAACTATAACCAACATACACACTGTAATATGTAATAGCTGAAGATATGTTCTAAATCAAGACATCACTCAAATACAATGCAAAGCAAACACACATACAGTACAGCAATACTTGAATTGCTCCATTGACTAGGCGGTGACATGGTGTTTATAGGCTTATCGGTGTCTATTTTGCAAGGCAATGTTACAGATGGCATACAGAAAAACACCCTGTATTACTAAATACTGTATGTGAATCTTGTTCAGAACTGTGATTGGCTGATAGACAGTATATATAATGGACTGATATATATATATATATATATATAGACATATGCTTTGTATTAATGACAATGTCTTTGTACTATTTACAAGGTACTGGATAGATTTAGATGCCAATAGATTCAGCAAGGTTGACAAACTTAATATCTAACTTTCTATATTTTACTTACCATAAATAATAAGTAAAAAATAATGATTACTCTGTATATGTACTGTAAAGTAAGTTATATTATATGACATATTGGCTTTTGTCCTCTGTCAGATGCAGCAGTCAGGAGTGAACATGCTTGTAGCTGTTGCCTTAATGATGCTTATCTCGAGCACTTTGGTAAAATAGCTACAGTATCTAAGCTATACTGTAATCTAAGATATCTATTAATGTTTACCAAAAAACATTTAAAATGTTTTACATTTTGCAGGCCCGCCCTCCCCATGTCATTGAGAAACGCTCTAGTGAAGAGGTATGTTAAATTGGACATCTCTGTTGTTTTACAAATTAGTATTGTTATTCGTGCGTGCTTTTATAATGTTCCCTTCTCTCTCCCTCTCATAGAGAGGCATGGGAGTAATGAGGGGAATGATGGGAGGCATGGTCGACTACTGGCAGATGCTCGCCTTCCTACAGATGATGCGGGCCCTGGCTCCAGCAGCAGCCGCCCCAGCCCCAGCCCCAGCCCCTGCCCCTGCCCCTGCCCCTGCACCTGCACCTGCACCTGCCCCCGCCCCTGCACCTGCCCCTGCCCCTGCCCCCGCCCCCACCCTTGCACCTGCTAGAGGTTGATAGAGTGAAATGTGATGAAGTAATAAACTGTGAAACTGCCTTGTTTGGTTTGATGTGAACACAATAAATAAATAGAAATATTTGTTTGAACATTATTGTCCAGTTTGTGTTTGTATCTATTCTGTAAATAAAGCTGTTAAGTTTAGTATGTTCATCAAGCTTCTGTAAAACAGCCTAACAAATGATAATATGGCTGGTTATTGACACAGTGGTTGTTTCTGGAAGTACTGACTTCATTGACACAGATTTGCCTAATTAGATTTCTGTAAATACAGTGGGGGAAAATGTCTGAGAATTTCAAAAGAATGTCACATCTCTGCTGTATTATTATTGACTTGCTTAATAATAATAATACTCTGTAAATAATACAAAAATAAAACAAATAATAATAGCATTAATAGCATGGGCAGGATGGTCTAGTGGGCTGGGTGTTGGACTTAAAGCCGGAAGGTTGTGGCTTCGAACCCTGGTGCTGACCTACTTGTAAGCATCCTTGAGCAAGATGCCTAACCCCTATATAAATTAAAGCCTATAAGTAACTTGTTATTGTGGGTGCATTCTTTAAATATAGATATCAGCCATGTGATTTTAATAGTACATTGTATTAATATTACACCAAAAGTATGTTTTGGTAAGAGAATGGTAACAAAATAAACAGGATAACATATTTTCATTACTGACGTATGTAGATTGTAACATGTAAAGCACAGCAGCAACACAATCAGCATATACAGTAAGAGGCTGCCTCCCGACCATGCATGCAGATAATACAAATAGAAATACACTGCCTAAAAAATATTTTAAACAAATTAAAATACAACTACATGACTAGTATAAGGAGCCCTGTAGGTGACATGAATAAAAATAAAATGTTTAACTTAAAATTAGAATAACTTTGAAGACAAGTGAAGAAGCAGACACAAAAATAGCTACAGTTATGCACAGTAGTGTGTACTGCCCCTTTAAGATAGGTGTGTTTATGACGAGCGGAGAGAAGTCACAAATATTGTCCATATTTCATGTATGTGTATTCAGTGTGTAATCATAAAAAAGTGCACATTTTAAATAATTATTTAAATTATTATTACACAGTTGGCAGTCAGCCACATTTCCAAACCTAACTTGTAATCAGTTAGGATTGTGATACTGTGTCAAGCGTGACAAATATAGCTCATTTTATTTGGTTAAGGGAGCAGGTTAAGGGGGTGTTGCTTGTTTCCATGTGAAATGTAGGCTGTAAAGCCCTTTGAGAATGTGAATGTGATTTAGAGCTATATAAATAAAATTGACTTGACTTGACTTGACTTATGCACAATTTATAATTTATTGTATATTAGGTTTCAGTTAGATAAAATCCTTTGGTCTTGCATGAATGGTGTGAATATATTGTGTGTAACCAGTATTAAATAAAATACAAGTGTAAGAAAACAATATGTATCACCCATTTTAGTTGTAAGTGCTGGCCTTGATTCTAGTGTTACAGTAGCACAGTAGATGATGTGCACTTAAAGCCGGACCACAGTGCTACTGTAGGAAATATACTGTATCACCGTCAGCAACAGATTAATAGTTGTAAATGATGATGCAAAGAAAGATACAATTATTGAATTCAATACAGTAAAAATTGTTTTAAAGAACTGTGAATAGGTTTTGAAATTGCAATTGCAAGAATGTTTGTCTTCTCTAGCCACATGGATGTAATTTGCATTGCCATTGTTTTAAGATTTTTTTTAAATGTATAATATGGACATAATATTATGACATTTTTCTACTAATTTGATGTCCAATAACAGATATATCACCAACATCCACACAGGTGTAAACCTATTTTTTTCTTCTTCTATTTATTTGATGGATACTTGAGACCTTCTAATAATTATTGTATTTGCTTAAATTAAAATTAAGAGTTACATTTTAAGAGCCAAAGAAGAAAATACATTATATTACAAAGTCATCTTACCTTACATCAGTATTGCCAAATTGTAACAGGGGTGTTGTTATTGACATGGGATTAAGGGGAATTACGATTGCAAAGTCAAAACACATATGGTAATAGCTAAAGCAGATGTTAAAACATGCATCACTTAAAAATGTTAACTTCTTGGTGTTTATTATTCAATAATATGTTAATGTTCTTGTTCAGTAAAATAATAAATCTTTACATAATTGCAATGTTTTACAAGAAACACTTTAATAACATAATGACATTGCATTATCAACTATCTTATTGCCATAAAGCAGTACTGCCAACAGCCCTCCCTCTATTAGCAAACTCTCAATTGCAATTCCATTAGCATAGAACGTGGGTAGTACTGTAGTTGCCACATGCTCTCTTGTGTTGCAATGCTACTATCTTAAATATAAGGGGTCAGCGTTCAAGCAGCAGAAAGGCACATTCGCATCGGCAGGTATGTGTTTGACAGCAATGAGAACTGGAGACAGATCCTAGGTACATTTCAATACATGAGTAAAAACAAATAGTACTTATGTTGCAGGATCCTGAGCAGCAATGGAGATCCTGTGCCTTGTGACCTTGCTCTTGGCAGCCGTAGCAGCAAGTGTGAGTATAACCCTCATTAAAGCCTAATTGCCTTGTTCAGCTGTTTAAATGGCTAGTTGACTGGTCACTCACTGGGGTTCTTCAGACAGATGATAAGAAGTGGAATAAGAGTAAATACAACAACAGTGGAGATGCAGACATATATCAGGTAGTGTAAAGCAATGGCACATTTACAAGGTACGTCTTCAAACAGGTCAGATTCAAACTGTTTTTTATGTTTATGTTTACATTTAAGCCCCGGGAGCCATATTATCCATCATATCAGGGACGTTCTGGAGGATATCTTCCACAGTGGCTAGAGGGAGGACCTGAGACTGACCTAGGCGAGGAGGATGGCAGCGGTGCCCCTCCCCAAGATCCCAGAAAGGAGGATAAAAGGGTATTTTCTTTCTCAATATAACTTGAATCTTTTTTAATATTAGATATATTTACTGTACAAGAATGGTTCAACGTAATGTAATGTAGACTGTACACCTGTATGATACAGCTAAAGTCAGATGCCACAATAAGTTAACTCCTATTACTTGAAATATTCAAGAAAAAAAAATACTGCTACAGATGCTTCAGCTCTGCAGTGTGCAATGGGCTTTATTTACTCTGAGTGGGTATACAGTACATTACATTGTGGTACATGTTTTGTACAGGGAGAATGGGAGCATCCATCAATGAGGAAACATGCCAATGCCAGTGAATCCGCTGGGCATAGAGGTATGGCCAATGAGACTAAGGTCCATTCTGGACAAAAGCACTTCCATGGGCCTGCAGCTCAGAGAGGAGGCCCTGGAAAACACCCTTGTGACAAGAGGACACAAGGAAGGGTACGTTCTTATTAATGGAAGATATTAACATTAGTATGGTGCATTTTAAAAATGGAGATACAATAGATACAGATACACTATGAGGTTATATTAACGTTCCCCATCACACTGGTGCACAGCCTCAAACTCTCAGCAAGGGAGACTAACCCTAAGGGCATATTCTTTCTCAACATCATCCTTTTTGTATATATATATATTTATACAACAAATAGTTCCGACCAAGTGATTTGATTGGACAAGAGTGCCATGAGTGCCAATATTTCAGTCTAACGCACTGGGTCTTTTAACTATGCATGTATCACTCCACTTTACCAGTGTTCTTCTAGTAACTGCTACTAATGCAAATAAAAAATCACAGTCGTGCTGATATTCAGTCTAACGCACTCCCTCTCGTGTGTTATTGCTTAAATATATATATATATATTTATATTTATATATATATTTTGTGCATACTAGATACATTGCCTGCACTAGAACGGTTGAAACAGTGATTTTGAACTACATAATTAGAAAAATACTTTTTTACAGTGTAGCGATTCGTTTTCTCTGAATGGGTTTATAGAACAAGATTACGTTTTTTACAGGGAGAATGGGAGCATGCAACATGGAGGAAACATGCCAACACCTCTGAATCCGCTGAGCATGGAGGTATGGCCAATGAGACTAGAGTCCACCCTGGGCGAAAGCACTTCCATGGGCCTGCAGCTCAGAGGGGAGGCCCTGGAAGACGCCCAGGTGGGAGGAGGCCACCTGGAAGGGTATGTTCTTATTAATAGAAGATATTAACATTAGTATGGTGCATTTTAAAAATGGAGATACATTAGAAGGTTAAGTCTTTGTTCCTTATCAAATTCATCTTCATCTTGGCTAGTTTCCATTTCCTTCCCCTGGAGGGGACAGGCCAATGTCTGATGGGAATGTCTTTGGAGGGATCCCACCAAACCTTGACATAGCGGTAACTAAGTTGTTGGTACAGGGCATTTTCAAACCAAAAGATGCTAGCGTTTTTATTTCTTTATTTATTTTAAATTAAATGAGAAATGTTCTCCCATTTTCAGAGCAGCAACGAGTTCATCCCCATTTTCAAGGTAAGCCTTACGCAGTTTCTATATCTATTAAAACACAAAACTGCTTATTGGTTATTATTGATAAACAATTTCCTCTCTTTTTGTGATCCTTTTTTCAGTCTGATAATGTGACGTTACAGGTAAGTCATTATAAAATGTTTAAATGCTCATGGTAGACCAATTACATCTTTGACCAGATGTGTCGCTTTTCTCCATAGAATGTCACTGCTCTGCCTTTGAAAGAGGTAAACAAACAAGTATTCTGAGTGTTAACTGTTGATTGTTAATTATAGGCTTCAAGCTATTATTTCTGGGAATTGCATGATATATTATTAGGTAAACTATTCTATAGCTTAATTAGCCGTAACAATGTTCTAATGTCCTAACTAAACTAAACTAAACTAAACTAAAACTGTATTAGCAGTCTTAACAGAAAGTATGCTTGTGGTAACTTTTGTGTTAACTGTTTTACTATTGACAAATGTACTGATTGAAAGTTGATTTGGATAAAAGTGTCTTCTAAATGCAATACGTGTAAATGTATATGTTACTCTAATAAATACAAATATGTATCCTTTATACAGGGAGAAAATATATTTCTGCTGCAAATGGTATGTAATCAATTTGAACATGAAATTTAAACCATTAGCGGAATCCTGCAAACAAAAGAGATCAAACCACATTTTGACAGATCTTTTCCTATGTTAATAGCAGGGAGGACCCCCACCCCATCATCGACGACCCCCACCCCAACAGCACGGACCTTCACCACCTCAGGGAGGACCCCCACCGCCATCTCCTCATGGAGGAGCACAACACAGAGGACCCCCACCTCCACCTCCTCATGGAGGAGCACAACACAGAGGACCCCCACCTCCACCTCCTCATGGAGGACCCCACCCTCCACCTCCTCAGGGAGGACCCCCACCTCCACCCCCTCAGGGAGGACCACAACTTCCACCTCCTCAGGGAGGACCCCCACCTCCACAGGGAGGACCACAACCTCCACCTCCTCAGGGAGGACCCCCACCCCTTCACCAGGTAACAAAATCACTTGGTTTCTTTTCTGTGAATTGACATCAGAGTTCCCATGTCAGAGTCAGTTGACTTATACTGTATGTACTTGTTTTAACAGCAAGGACCATATGGCCATCACAGACCGCCGGTAAAAGAACAGCTTTCATACAGAAAAATATTTCCATGAAAATATTTTGGGCAAATGTATAATTTTCTGTATCTCTTCTCTGTGTTTTGGTTAGTTTGTACCACCACCCTTTCTTCCTCAGGTAATTGTCCTTTGTTTTGGTTTAGACTTGATAGTGTCTGAAAATTGCATTGTGATAATAATATGCTTTTGTTTAATTTTAGTCGTATTTGAAGATTACCTACAACTCCACAGTGACGGTAATAATTTTGCATTACAAAAACCTTTTAGATTTTGCATAATCATGTGTTATATATTTTGACAAACATTTGTCTCATTTCCTTTTAAAGCCAAATCAACTCTCTTTGGAGTATGGTCTGCTGAAGCCTGTAAGTAATGAGAAGTTACAGAATATATATTGGTGATAATAGCCGAATATATTACTATACATGTCTGCAAATCATGTTTATTTTCCTAATAATTGTCTTAGATGTCGATTTTTTTTCCCCATACATTTTCTAAAGCGTCCAGTCGGTAAGTATCTGCAAAATATATATATATATATATATATCATTATAATCTATATTTATTTCCTGTAATACCTCTTTTAATTTGTGTTTATGGGACTCATAACATATCTTGATATTACTGGATTTTTAGGTTAATGCTGACAAAGACCAAACCAACTCCATTCCTCTGACATTGGTGAGGATATAAAAGACTAACTATATACAGTATATAATATTTATCATCTAAACATGTTGGACAACAAACCAAACATGATATTTACTGTATCACTAATGTGTTTCCCTCTCAGGTGAAAGTCAGAAGCTGCATGTTTGATCAACAATTATATCGTCTATCAATTCTTTTAAAAAATGATTCTCATTGTGGTCTGTTCTGTGGGGTAATTTAATTCTTGAATTAATGTATGTATTTTCCAATGCTATTTCTGTATATCACAATAATAAATAAACAATCTTTCAGCATTCATTTTGGCAAAGTTTCTTTTTTTTATTAGACAACGTGTAAAACAGCAGCACAGATTCCTGAAACGATAACAACAACAACAAAAAAACTGTCTTTATACATGAAGTAAACACGCATACAAACTACATTCAAAAGAATCATATTTTGGAACTGATTTTTCAACAGCAGAAAAACTAAATAGATATTTTTTCTCATTACCTTGTTCTTACAATGTATAACATCTTATGTCTATGGATCAAACAGGAAGGGGAAGTTGGGATGACCCTGTTGAAATACAATATTGACAATGTTGGAATTATAATTTTCCAGTGCCATATTATAATCTCCCACATTTAGATTAACATCTTTATAGTACATTCCTCTCAAGGAGCCAGGGATAGAAGGCATAACAAATAAATAAATGCACAATTTAAGATATACTCACAAAAATTACAATATAAAAATATGACACACACAGATACAGTACATATACTTACATAATCAATAAACAAGCCTGTGTGTGTGTGTGTGTGTGTGTGTGTGTGTGTGTGTGTGTGTGTGTGTGTGTGTGTGAGTGTGTGGGGGGGTCTCTCACTAACCTCATCAACTCCTGGACCTGCATTGTCTCCCCGTTGATCAGGAGGGGGCATTGTAGGTGCTTTCTGTGTTCCAACTGGCCGTATCTGCCATGGACATATTGTAGTAAATCACTGAATGTGACTGCATGTTCAATCTGTTTATTTATGTTTTTAACCTATGAAGCTCACTCACTTTGTTTGCTTTTGGCTGGACTGCTTGCTGATGTGAGAGAATGTGTTTAAATGACAAATCATTACTGCAAAAATTACATTGAACAAATACCATATAATCTGTGGTTGGTCATGCTTGTAGTGACACACTACAGCTGGTCTAGTCCAAAACCCAACCGACAGTGCAGTTTGTGGTCAATGTGAGGGAGATTAACTATTGCACCAAATCAACAGTCCATCAACAAACGCAGACAGGTGTGACGCAAAATAGGCAATTATGTTATTATGGGCAAGTCATGTTTCTTAACACCATGACGTGGCCTGTAATATCCACGTTTTCTCCCATGAACAGCATTCCAGACAAAATGGGTTATGTTATTGTAATGTGAATGCCTCACCTGCAGGGGTAGCTGTGGCTTCAGGGTGGGCCTCAGGTTCTGCTGAGGCTGGACTACCTGACCGTTGTTGGGCTGCAGCACCATGGGATTCCTCTGGTTGGGATAGCCATAATGCGGCATGTAGTACGGGAAGCCCTGTTAAGCATGATGGAGTTAGCATAGCATTAGCATAGCACTATAACAGTTTTAACACAGCGTTAGCATAAAGCTAGGTGAGGTACAGTATGGATGGAGACATACAGTATGAATGCTCATATTCCACTATTTAGAATATGTTAATGTAAAGATACCAATAGGCCCTAAAATGTTCATGTACATCCATATACCAAATATTATATTTCCAAGCAGTGCAATATTTGTGTCTGTCTTAATCCAAATGTTTACAGTGGGTTAATGTACCTGCATTCTAGGTTGCTGTGGATAACCGTACACTGGATACTGGTACTGTGGAACCATCTACAACGTACAAACAAAGGATTCAAACACTCAAACACAAGGCATCGCTATGTAGTATATCAATAAATGGCAACACCAATGGCAACACATTTAATTGTTGCAACATTTCTCTTGAAAATGCATCAGTTTTATTCGCAACCACAAAATAATGCAACTGTTTCCAATTCTCATAGCCAACGTATCGTGCAAAAGTAGTTTACCAACAGCGTGTAGTCAAAGATATGTAACGGCATTTTTACCTGTGGGTTCTGTGCCTGCTGGGGCACAAGAGGCATGTTGGGGTCCTGGCCGGGCCCAACCTGCTCCTGTTGGCCATTGGGGATGAGCACAGGGTTTAGCTGGTTGCCCTGCGCGGGGAACAGCTGCGGCCCCTGGGGGATAAAGGGGCCCGCCATCTGAGGGTTAAAGTTCATCACCTGGGGAGTGAACAGCACATCGGGCTGCTGCTGTAGCACATATTGGGGTAGCAGTTGGGAAGCCTGCAGGAAACGGAAGAACAAGTTTGCTTTTCAAACTGGTTTTGAATGTATCGTGCAAGGTTCACGTTCCTAACACTTTCCTAAAATGTTCATATTGCATAGAGTCTGTGAGGGAATAATAATGAAAGCATTAAAGATAATAATTGTGTTGGGATATGCCATGAATAAAACATCCGAAGGTCAGTTATATCATTCAGACATATTATGCTCTGCCGTACCTGTACTTGGGTTTGTCCGAGAGTTGCCAAAGTCATTCCGTTCAGTCTTAGGATCTGAAGAACCACAATTCATAGGTTTCACATATTATTTAGATACACAGTTCAATATACAGTACATGTGGAATACATGTGGCATACATATTAAACCGTTTATTTACCTCATTGCTGTTGCTGGCAAGAATTCCAAGCTGCACCTATGTAACACGCAGTAAAAATTATTACTTGAACACAGTATTTAATCATATATTTGCATTAGCAATGGCATATTAGCAGAGATAACTCACTGGAAACGTCAGGCTTGTCCTCAATAGCCAGACCATAAAAAATACAGTTTGCTGCTTCATGATGAATTAACGTATTTTGAAAAACCTGGAGGATAATTACATGCATTTAATGATCTTTCATTTGATACAGTAGTACAGACCCTTCATTACATTTTACAAAAAAGCAGTAACTCATGGATATGAAGTCATAAAACCTTCACTGTGTATCTGAAATACGAGATGCACTTGCCTTTTTCTGGTCTGTTTCTCTGCACCCTGGCTTCCACTTGTGTTCAATTCCCTTTTAAATTCTCCAAATCTGAGCTGTTATAGTTCACCACTGAGCTGGCCAGACACTGTGCGGTCAGTGTGACAGACACATGTTGTTCCATAATGCACAACAGACTCAGACACTTACGACATGAAGCAGGCTCCTGTGTTATTATGTGTAAGTCATGTCTCTTGACATCATGCTACGGTAGGCATTCTTTGGCCTAAAGTATGTTGTATCATGTTTCTGCAACGTTTGATATAATAATCTGCTCATTCATGTGTTTTTTTGTGGATTTTATTTTGTGGAGTTTTATTATCAGTTTTTTTTATGTATACATTTGCATGTCGTACATTCAGCAAGTAAATGTAATGGATATAATATGGCCATAATATTAGCAATGGAAGTTCTTTCATTATTTAAGCATATTAAAATAATGTAATATTTGTGATTTTGGATAATAACATCCATGTATGGAAATGACAACAGAAACATACAATCTGTTGTCTGTAATTGTGGATATAACTAAAATTAAATATTATTCTCTGATACGGGAGAATTATTGGATGGTAGAAAATGTGTATTATAAAATACTATTGATGACAAACATGTGAAATGTGTCACATGTCCAAGACAAACAATGAATGAAAATAATGAATAAAAATCAGAAGTTCATTTGTTGAATAACCAGGCATGAGCTGCCAGCCAGGCAGGAGCAGGAACTCTACACTCAGAGGTGCAGGAAATGGCCCTGAACACCATCAAGAACCAGAAGCACGCCATTAACAACACTACAGCTAGAAGGCTTCTGTCTTGGACCAGCAGGAGATCGCACATCGCTCTCATCGCTGCTTGAGGAGCTACTCTGGCTCCTTATTGCCTTCAGAGTCCATTTTAAAATGTTTGTCTGTGGAGGCACATTCCATTGGTTAGAAGTGATCCAGGTCAGAGACCAGTTATAACCAGTTATGTTATAGTATTCTGTGTGTTATGTCCTGATAGTGTTTGTTAATGCATCAAGGTTTCATGGATGGCTATGAGAACAGCGTGTTTATGGAATGATATGAATGTGAAATGTGAAGAGCATTGAAAAGCATAGCTCACATCATGAAAGTTAGATCAGATCCATCTAAAGACCATATCGTTAACATCTGTTACTGCTCCCTACCCATTTACCGTCAATAAAAGTTTTTTAGTCAGTCCTCTCCGAGTCCGTCTTGATCAGACAAAATGACCACATCCCTTGCAGAGCCTTGTCAAGCTCCCTGTGGACGTGCATTGCATTACATGCAAATGCCTCTTGTCAGTCTCTGAGGTCATCAGACCACAATCTGTTAAACCAGCACTCATTAACAAGGGGTAACCGTGTGCTTAGGCTCTGGAACTCTCCTGTTTTATTTTGTTGTTGTCCATTTTTATTAATGTTGTTATTTTCTACATTCTTAGCCCACCCCCACCCCTGCCTTCCACCTTTAATTCTATATACTGTATAGCCCTTTGTGACCTCTTGTCTGTGAACTGTGCTATATAAATACACTTTGGTTACTACTGTTCACCCTTATACTGTCTGACAAACGGTAAAGGAGTTTGTGGACCAGATTATTTTCCTATACGCCATCAGACTGATGAACATTGGCCAGATATAAGGTACTGTAGATTATTTAGTATTTTATGTATTCTGTTACTCACTACAGTATTTCATTTTCATTATGTACTAACATTTTACCTGTTCTTATTTACTTAATGTTTGTAATTTTTAACAAAATTAACTTTGTCTGTTACACAATTTTATTTGCACTCATTTACTTAATGATTATTGTTTATAAGTATATGTTATTCCTTGTCAAGATTTTACTGAATGCTAACATATACTGTATTTTGCATGGTCACTAAGACCAAGTATTTAATTGCCATTCATTGTTGCTGCTCTGCTTATTGACTAATACAGTAAACAGACATACAGTTAGTGTCCATTAGATGGCGACATATTCCCACAGTATTTATTTCAAATGAATCATATGTAGGTGAAGTGCTGGGGTGAACAGAGATTTGTAAACCAACTTTGAATGAAGAATGCATTTTTATTGGAGAATCAAGTACAGATTATAATTCAAGTATAATTGTTAATTACATAATTTGTATCATTCATTCATTCTTTATTTATTTAATTATTAAAAATGCTATGGCCTCTGTGCTCATCATTATCACATTCTGATTTGAATATTGATATATTGCAGTCATTGATCGTGTCCATCTTATTTATGGATGCTGCTCTTCAAGGTGATGCTCACAGGGTGTAGGGGTGGTTGGTGTTGCAGTTGGAGCAGGAGTCTGAGGGAGTCCAGAAGAAATTGTGTAAGTGACCCTTGCATACATTTGTCTTAACATTTACATCACATGTACAGTCCTTAAGGTTACCTGAGTATCAACTGCAGAATTTTCCAGTTTCATCACATGGCGCTACAGATTGAGAAGAGCGATAATTAGACAGGCTTCTCCTCAAACCACGCGCAAACATCAAACAGTTAAGTTAAGTTAAATTAATACCTTGAATCTGGCGAGTGGTTGTTGCACAGGACCCCCTAGCACTCCCTACTCAAAGAAACAATGACAATAACATGTTTCAAACTGGACATTCATATAAGTACGTATGTGTATGACTTTAAAGATGAATACTGTGTAATGGTTCATTTGATTCTTGTGTTGCATAATGGAGATGTTTGGATGCCTGTAGATATATAAACACCCCATTTTTCAATCATGTCTGATACAATACAATATAATTGAGCAGTGTCTTAAAACTCAATTGGTGATATAGAGCATGTATGCACATGGATTAGAACGGGGTAAATTACCATTACCTGCTGAGGAGCAGGGTTCGCGCCACCCATTTGTGGAATGCCCATATAAGGGATCTGTCCGAGGAGAAACACACTTTGTCTTACATTGTAGATCTTGAAGTAATGGTAAACATGATGTTGTGGAGGCATGAAGTCATACTGACCGCGTTGACTTGAGGGACGGGATACATCGGGGCAGCAAAAGGAGAGGGGTTCATGGCTGGGGCCTGGAAAGCAAACTGGGGAATGCCTGGGAACATCTGTTGCGAGAGAGAAACAGAAAGCATGTCACGTTTCCCAGGTTCAA
Source organism: Amblyopsis hoosieri (assembly GCA_027564755.1). Classification (NCBI taxonomy): domain Eukaryota; kingdom Metazoa; phylum Chordata; class Actinopteri; order Percopsiformes; family Amblyopsidae; genus Amblyopsis; species Amblyopsis hoosieri. The sequence goes on from JAODUE010027108.1 coordinate 15,481, forward strand.
TGCTTGACAATGCAATACGTGAAATTCACTGGAGAAAGGTGGTTCGGGTGGACTCACCTGAGCAAACTGGGGCTGTGCAATTAAACCGACCCCTTGGGGGACAATGGATGGGTTCAGGCCTGCTGCCAGCAAAGCAGGATTGATTCCATTTGCCATCCCTGCGACTCCTACTCCTCCCACCCCTGCATTCATAGCTGCCATGGCGGCCAACAGCCTCTGTGTCTGTTTAGAAGTACAGTGATTTGGCAGGCATTTACCAGAGAGGTGTTTGTATCTTTACACATGACCGTTTTAAAATCATATTTTAATGTTTCTTACCTTGCCTGCGTTTGCCTAAAACAAAAACAAAGGTTTTGAAGTGATACGTTACAGACCATTTTCATGTGGAAGTGAAACATGTATGGAAACAAGATTGCGTGTGTTTGCCTTGTGTTTGCGTGGTGTGCACTTTAAGGTTGACCTCATGTACTCACAACGCAGATGGTGGCAACAAACATGGAAAGCAGGAACACCTTCATTGTGCAGACTGAAAACAAAAACAGAAACACACCAGGGTTTGGGCAAACCTACCGTTGACTTGAAACATCTCTTTCCGCAAAGTTTACGTTCATTGCTGAAGAACTGTAGCTACACTGTTTTCAAAATGGCATTATTATAATGGGTCAAATACACTTACCTTGGAGTTAGTATGATATTCTTGCGCCAAATGAGATTTTCTGAAAAGACATGTTGCTCTAAGAAATTAGACCTTTTATTGGCCCCAGAGATTATGGGGAGCCAATTAGAGAGGAGTACACATCTATATTTGTCCCGTGTTTGTCATGGGAATTTGCAATTACCTCTTTTTTCAAAGGATTTTCTAACAATTCCAACACAATGTGCAGTTTATCTGTATGACATTGCAGTATACCTATTCAACCCTGCAGGCTTGAGTGGTGAGCGACCACAAACAATAACACAATGATTAAGTGTCTGGGTTTCTGACCATTAAGAAGCATGAAACATGAAATCCTGAGGGTGAAAATTGTCAGATGAACAAACTATTGACATGTGTATGTAGAACATTTTTGGTCTAAAAGTAAGCTTACATTAAAAGAACACTGGACTTTTAAAACATTTTAAACACAACCAACTAAAATATTCTATTGAACATTGCAATGCTTTTTGCAGATGCACACTTTCTTAATACTTCCTAGCAACTTTATTCTGATGTTGCATTGCATGATTACATCTACTGCATGTTACATGCATGTAGGTTTTTTATGTATTCATGATGCGTCTTGGTTGTGTTGACTACAGTTAATAATAATAATAATAATAATAAAGACAAAAAAATACAATACAATCTAATCCACTACAATCCATTTTTATATTACTGTAAATTATTCATTGTCAAACATATAGCTCCACAACAAATTAAACAAATTGTCCATTGTACACCAAACAAAAACAATATACATATACTGTTGTTAAAATACAGTAGGATAATTATATTAGGGAGGCATGGGGGTTATAAATCATGTTTTATTTGTTACTACTGCATTACCACATAGTTCTGGTAAGATGCTGCTGAAAGGATTGGAGTTAACTTAAGGCATTGAGAAACCACAGAAAGAAATTTCTTTATAATGTAATAATTTTCTATATCCTGCTGATGTGATATTGAGTAAACCTGGAATGTAATTGTGTATTGTCTTGTTCCTGTGCTTAACTGCCAACTCAGCAATACAGCTTTGTGTTCATTTGATGCAATTCAAGAAGTTATGAAACTCTAAAGGGAAAACTCTGATGCAATTACATTTTATGGCCATGGAAATCATTAATGGCACATGGAAATGATGGCCAACAAAACAACTTAGAATCACCTTACACCTGTGTCAGTCATGTTTTTGTATAGCATGCCTACAGACTGGGAGAAGACAATTATTGGCCCGCATTTGTTAGGTATGGTCTGTTCCATGACATGTTATCACTGTGGTCGGCTGCAGATGGTGTTATGTGTCTGTGACAGGTGTGTGTGTGTGTGTGTGTGTGTGTGTGTGCGTGTGTGTGTGTGTGTGTGTGTATGCGTGTGTTTGTGTGTGTGTTGCTGACAGAGCACATGCAACAGCACAGGTAAACACCTTCTGTGGAAGTCTGGAGCTTTATATTAATTGCATGCTGTATTGTGGTCTGCGTGGTTTGGAGCTGTACGAAACACATTCTTCCTGTAAATTTCACGACAAACGTCTCCTTCAAATTAGACTTGTCTAAATATAACTAGTGTATTTACGTTTGGTATGTTTTTCCATACTGAAAGGGGTGTGACGCTATACTTTATGTCTCCAAAAATCTTATTTATTTATTTTTTTTACATTTATTTTGTTTTATTCAACCAAAATATTAGACATCTATGGAAGTTATTATTATATTGTTTTATTATCAATTTAATTTATTTAAAAAGTTAATCAAAATATAATAGAAAACCAATTGTTATATAACATATTCTCCAAATCCAAGGCAAACAATTATTTAATGATAAATATGGTGTATTTTTTATTGTATGGAGGTGGGTTTTTTTCAGGGCAGCTTTGTTTCCTATATGTGATCAAATATAAACACAAAGCAGTTCTCAGATTTCAGATTATCAACCAGTACCACAAAAAAACTAAAATCACAGCAATGGCTCTTCAGAATGATTTATTTGTTCACCAGTATTGATACACACACTGTTTTACCAAGCATAACTAGCCAATACACACAAACAAAAGGATTGAGACACACAGACAACAACTGAATCAAACTCAACAACAACTGAATCATGTAATAACAGGTTGTGATGTTTGCACTCATCTTTCATTGTGTTTATCTTTCTTTGTTTTTTTTCCCGCTTTCTCTGCGAGCTCATGTCATCTTCACAGTCTCCAAACCAGACCCCTCCCCCTCCTGTTCCTCATCTTCGTCCTCCTCTTGTTCCGGGCTCATCATTTTTGTCACCGGCGCGTGTGTTCTCCTGTGCGCTGCCGCTGAGCGCTTAGCCCGAGCCCTCAGGTTTCCGCCCGCGACCTGCAGTTGCTGTCCGTTCACCGGGATGAACTGTACCTGTTGTCCTGGCAATAGGAAAGGACGCTGCTGGTTTCCCATGACATTAGCTTGTGGCAGAACTGCAAACATGGGCACTGCCCTGGCATTGGCAGCCTGAGCCACCTGCCCCTGTTGTTGTTGTTGTTGTTGTTGTTGTTGTTGAACCAGACTGGCACCTCCTGCTTGAGCCAGAAGAATCGCCCCGCCTTGCTGGAAAACTCCAAAGGGGACGTGCTGTTGTTGCACAGGTTCCTGGGCGATGGGGTTACCCAGTGGTTGGATGACAAACGACCCGCCAAAGGGCATTACCTGTGCTACAAAGGCTTGACCGTTAGCCGGGACGCCATTTTGAACCCCCACGTTGGCATTGTTGGCAGCTGCCCCTCCATTATTGTTCGCTGCTGCCTTGACACCAGCCTTGGCAACAGCCTCTGCGCTTCCAGAAGACACACCACCCTCGGTTACGACCGCCAAGGCCTGAAAAATAACCCACAGGATGCAATACATCGTGTGTTTATATAGGGGACAGCTGACTGCTGAAGGCTGTGGCGTTCCTTAATTTCTTGCTTTTATAGAGAGCCTCAAATTGCATTGGTCCAAAAGATATCCAATCAGAACCTCAGTGCTTAATCTCACAACAGGTGACTGTAATCATAGTCACCATGCTAACAGGCTATTTTTTGTTTTCTTACATCCAGAGAGCCATTATCTGGGATTATCTGGCAACCATAGACCAGGTATCAGTGGCCTGCATTCTCAGAATGAGGCATTGTTGGTCGCAGATGTCACCATTTGATGTAATGTGGCAATAAGAACAAAATATAGTCTGTAATGCTACCTTTATACATATGAGTTTAAAAGAAGCAAAAAGAAGCAACAATCTGTATATTGCTTTATTATCATTAAGAACCCATATACTGAATTATACAAAATGAGGACAAGACAGAATATTAAGGCCAGAAAATCTTTAATTAAAACGGTTAAGCATAAGCCATGAAAATAGTGACACAGCAACATAAAAAAGTGACAAAACACAAAAAGCAAAAAAAAAATTGATTGACAAGATTGAACAATATCCTATCCTTAAGCATTCTAACATACAGAACTTTTATTTTTGCTCTCTTTTTCTAATATTACGTAACTCGATTTCTTTCTTCAGATCATCAATAGGCTGTACAGCCCTTTGATACAGTACTACAATGTGATTAAGGGCTATAAATAAACTTGACCAATATACTATAAAATATTTGGGCTGTTTATGAACAAAAAACAGCTAACAAAAAAGCACCTAACATGACACAAAACAACAACACTATCACATTACTTAATTGTCTTTCAACTGTGCTTTTAGAGAGTTCAGTAACAACTATTTTATTATTACTGTCTTCTGTATTTTCAGTCACTAAGTAGCATCAGAAAAAAAAGATCAGAAGAGCATGTTGACATTCATGTCATCTGTGGGGAAAATATCAAAGGAAATCAATTAAATTGCAAAAGATTTGATATTATCAAACTACATAAACACAGACTTTCTGATATATGTGTATATAATGGAAGCACAAACAATCATAACATTGACAGGCTCACCACAGAACCAAATTACTACCTATGTAATCCTGCATGATTAGTGGAGTGAAACATAAGCCATGGCTTAGTTAAGTGGAAAAAAGGGGGTATATTTCCACAAGATAAACATCCTAAAATATAGAATTCCTATTTAAACTAGGAAAGTATAGGGACTGACATATTTTTTAAGCAGAAGTAAATAATTTGATCTCTGTTCAGACTTCCTGTCTTGTTATACATTGTATCATACAGTAACCATCACTAGCCTTTTATCCAGACACTTTTTTCCAGATATCCCACAATAATTATTATTTCAAAAGAAGGTGTTACGGTTCTATAAGGGAAAACATATCAATTGTGTGACTTGTCGAAGTGTAATGCTACATCACGTCTTACCGTCCTTTATTCCAAAACAGCGTGTCCACTCATTAAAGGACACTTGCTTGTCTTTGTCAGCATCACACTCTTGAAAGAAGTGAGAGATGCAGTGTTCCATTGGTACCAGAGGAACCCTCAGTGGGGCCAGCTCAGAGTGGGACAAGAACCTAAGCGTGGTGTCACACAGCACAATATGATATCCATGTGACGGTAGGCATGTTCGGCTGGATATGGGAACGTACTGTACCTGTCAGAGGGGCGTTGGTCCATCTGGGCAAACTGCCAGTGTACAGGATATATGTACATGTTGTAGTTCTTCTCAAAGTCCTGGACAAGCTGGTCAATGGTGTGGTCGCCTGGGTGAAGACGCCGCTCGTTCTCATACATCTTCTTCACCTGGTATGGATATAGGTTAAGGAATGTCACTGGGATGAGGGTTTAAAGCCTAATAGGTAGACTTTGTAATGTCTGTATGAATGGCAATGATTGACTCTTGAATACAACATTCAGAGTATAGTCAAACACCAAAATAAAATCTGATCTCCTTTGGGTAAAGTTATGTCTCTTGCCCCACACACAGTAAGTGACCACAACAATAAATGTAGAAATACAATTAGTGTTTGCTTTTAAATTCCATGTAACCTCATAATGCAATGCAGCCGGTTGTTATTGTTGTTGTGTATCATTTGTGTGACATAATGTACTGTATCGCACTCGGATGCGTTGTTTGGCGGTGAGGAGGCCTGGGGACATGGAGTCGCGTTCGTAAAGCTGCAGCAGCACATTCTTCAGCCAGTCTCTCATCCGCAAAGGAAACTGGACCAGCTCATTGTTCAAACATGGCGCAATGACTGACGGAATGAGAGAGAGAGAGTGAGTGAGAGAGAGAGAGAGAGAGAGAGAGAGAGAGAGAGAGAGAGAGAGAGAGAGAGAGAGCAAAACAACCTCCATGTTTATAACTGGTTATTGATTGAACTGCAGCATGTTCTGTTGAGCAACATATTCTCACATTTGCATGGCCCAGTGTAGTCGAGGTGAAGTTTGTGTCCCCTCTTCGAGCCCGTCATGTTGCATTTAGTCGCAAAGAGTTCACATGATGTGTCATACGTTTTATTGTCTGTCCCACAAACCTGAAACATGAAATGCAGTGTTAAAATACAGCAGTGGAAACTGTCGGGTCTGTGCTTTATTAATAATACCCACATGATCAAATGTGTTCTCACTGCGAGGGCACTCAGAGGGTTCCTGACACACGCATGTAGGCTTTCTGTCCGCATCAAGTCAGGTCCTTCCTCGTTTACAATGGAAGTTTTCACACAGGCCTAGGAGAAACCGCACACACATTAACTCACTGGACGCGATTGTGTAACAGCTAGCTAACATTCACGGCTTTCATTTTTTAAATCTTAATACTTTGATGACAGGAAACAGCAAGCTGCTGCAAAATTATCCTGTCAGCAGATTCTTGGTGAGAACTTCAAGATAATATGGATTATCAGTCATTCTTATGTCAGTTTTATATCTGAATTCCTTTGCAATTTCCCACTTAACAAGACACTAACCGGCAGGTGCTTCTAACCCAGAAGAGAGTCTTGTACTGGGGTACAGATCCAGTGTGGCTCTTCTCTGAACTGGATTCATACCCACTAAATGTGCCTGGAGGTGTGGAAGGGGGAAATGTAGTTAGTAATATCTTAAATATTAAACAGCAATCTTAAAACACTTTATAATAAAACCATTTTATTATAGGAAGCTAATAATAATCAAAGTAATAGTAAGCTAATGCACATTTAGTCAAATTCAGCAAATATCTCCAAGTTCCGCAAGCTGTTCGTTCTGTGTGCGTTCTGAAAGAATGATCTGGTGTTTCTACACAGCCCTGGCTCTGTAAATGGGGAACGCAAACACAGTGGTGCAGACCCCACCACATAACACTATCCCAGCCTTGTGCAATGTGTCCAATTTGGGGGGCGGAGCTGCAGAGGGAGCACCTTCACCTTGTGAAGGAAGCAGTGTTTTTGTTTTGATTGAGGTCAACTATAAATACCAGCTACATTTTTTGAGGGTATCATATATATATATTTTTCATGTCTGCTTACCAACTACGCTACTAGCTATAAATTGTGGATTTGCAGTACCCATTTTCCTATCCTCCTCCTCTTAGCCTTTTGGACTGTGTTTTCAATTGTCTGCCTCTCTGATTCCTCTGAAACCCGCTGGCTCTCTCCATGTCCAGGTTGGGGTTCATCGGACTGCGTGGCTTGCTTTGTTGCACTCTGTTGATTCCTTTTTTGTTTCACTTTCTTTCCCTTGCCACGTCTTAGAGGATCAGGTTTGCCGTTTTCGTCCTCACGGAGAATGCTGCTTCTAAGTTCTTGGAGGTACACACCCCCCCGGGCGTGTTTTCAATGTGATCTCTCTCTTCCAAGTCATCATTACTTTCTGTCAGCTCATTGGCTGTTTCCTCACTCCCGGATGCCTTTCCGGTTTGCGTGTGTTGTTCGTAGTCAGCACTTGTCATCGTGATTTCTTGGTCGTTGTCATCAGGGTCTAGTTGCTTGGTAGGGATCATGGTATCCTTGGTGTAGTGGTTTACCTCCACAGAGTCCTCAGGCTTTAGAGGCACATAGAGGTCTCTGTCAGCAAAATATTCAGGATTAGGGATTTCTAGATCTTTGCTGCCGTCGGTTTCCTCTTCCATAAGCTCTGCTCCTCTAGCTATAAAGCTGATATTTTCTTTCTCCGGCTCTTTGTCAGATACTGCGACTGACTCCTTTTCCACTTGGTCTTTTGTCTCCAGTGTTTCTGGTCCTTTCTTATCCTTTGAGTCTTCTTCATCAGCTCCCTTGCCTCCCTCAGTTTCACCTTCGCTATTTTCTTTACCACTTTTCACCATCCTCCCCAGTGTTCTCCCATCATCCTCGTCCTCCTCAACCTCTGTGAGCACCAAAGCCTCCTCAGATTCAGTTGCTCTCTTGTCAACATCCACCTCCTCTCCTTTCCCCTCCTCTGTGTTCTCATTGGCTGAGTTCTTCTTCAGGAGGTCATCCAGCTCTTCTGCACTCGGCAGGACTGCTGGGATTGCGTCGCCACTGTCAGATGCCGTGGCCACCTGGCTGAAATCAGCATTTGCACGTATGTTAGCGTTAGCATTAGCCTCGGTGTTCATTTCCCCATCCTCCTCCTCCTGGCTGCCGGCTCCGAACGGGACAATATGAGTGGGCAAGACCTGTCCCATGTTGGCCTCCTCGGGGATAACATCCTTCACCACGAGAGAAGAAATGTACATTTAAACAATTACCATATCACGTGTTGCTTCAAATTCATTTTCTGCACATTTTAACACATAAAACCTCACGTTACCTCGTCTTTGGCAGTGGATTTGGACAAAGCGTTTTTCATATGGCTTACTTTTTACCTGCACACAAAACATTATTATTACTGGATATTTCTGGTAATACATTTACAATAATTACAAAACAGCTATAGTAAACTAATTAATGTTGCGTATGTTTAAAAAGATACTCACAAAAGGAGCAAATGATGCAAATAAAATAATTAGCATTAAATGGGCCTTCATACCTGTAAGATTAAAATACGATAAGAAATTGACAACATTTGACATTTGACAATATGTACTGACACATAAAACTAGTGCAATAAATCAATACAATCATGTTTTACTTTTTCTCAATGAAAATACTTTTACTAGCTTTAATTAATATAATATACACAAGAACTGTTTTTTTTATATAACTATCTAATATTCTGTATTTTAATGTGATCAAAAAACATTGACAGTGATATGAAAAGAGATTCCAGCATTTGTATGCTGCCAACACATTCATGACAACCGAAAGCTTCAGGATTAGCCTGCTCTGTTGCCAAGGTTACAAGCCTCTGAGATGTGCCTCCTCTGAAAAGTCGCATTCAGAGCTTGTGCTGACCTAAGTAAACACCAGAAGCTACCAGACTGGAAAAAAGTTGACAAAGTCCACATACTTTTTTGTCTCTTTGGATGGAAACAAAGCAGACATGTGCCCATCTCAGGAACAACAGATTAATGGTAGTGGCACTAGATCCAAATTGGGTCTAGAGAATGAGGGATGGATACACAGAAGAATGCTCACGCATACATTATACTTCTAATATAATTACAGTTTATTATAATTATATTTGTAACAAAATGAAAACAAAAAGATGTTTACATTTTATTTTAACACTTTAGCTATTCCATGATACTGTATCTTTCTGACTAATTATGTATGATTGGATTTCTATTGATTTAATAAATTATACAGATCTTTAGATTCTTATGATTCAGCAGTATTTGAAGTTTGTCCATATAGAGTAGATATAGTATAAGATCACTAAACAATATAACATTCTAATTATAGATAATAATACTTTCACTTCAAAGCAGACTTTTTTTCTTTCAAAAGTGATAATATGCTACAAATAACTGCATAAACAAACTAGAATCAAGAAAAAAGTAGTCTGATACTTAATATAAGTTGTAGATCAAGTTTAAAAGTCTGATTAATATTATCACCTGTAGTCTCAGTAAATTACAGTACCTGAGGTTATCAACAGATTTGAGAATCCCACACAAATACAAATGTTAAACCTGATATGATCCGCTCGTATTCCAAACAGAACTCACACTCAAACTAATGGCACACAATGTATCCCCCTCTGTCACACAGACAATCACCCCCTCTCTCTCTCACTCACACACACACACACACACACACACACACACACACACACACACAAGCACATAAATGTCTGGGCCTGTGGCATTTTTCTATGATAACATAGGAGGGGTCTCTAATAGCCACATAACAATCAAAAGACGAGCATACATGACCGAATAGAATGGTTATACTGTATATTTCAGATATGATCGGGAAAAATCAGTTATTCAATCTATTACTATCGCACAGGTATTTGTTAATATTTCCCTACTAAATAACTTTCTCCTCTGTTGTTACAGTAAAATACACATTACTAGTATTAGGCTTTTGTTCCTAATGTAATTGATCACCACTCAACCATTTGAAGAATAAACTATATGTACCATATTTACTACTGTGTGTTTTATATTATATGTTCAGGTACAGCACTACTGTAAATGTATGTACTTTAACTGTTTGATGCACACTCTTTGATATGACATTAGCCTCTACTGTAACTTACCTACTGTGTTTCTATCAGTAAGACGCTGATTGGGGGGGTGCTGTATTCTGCCATCTGAAGATGGGGTGGATAGGACATAGGCCACTTGCTGGATCATATACAACACTGCACATCTCACTGTGCTCCTCATCAACAAAGAGCCAGAGTATCGGGGTGAAGAGGTCACCTATGTCATTGTGTGGGACTATCTCAGGTTAATCCATGTTCAGGAATGTCTTCCAGCCAAGCCTCAATTCCTGCCCATATAATGTACCTGCCAACATACTCTCCTGCTCAACCCTATTGAGGGAGTCTTGTCAACATGGAGATGGAAGGTCTATGAACATCCACAAGCATGTCACCTTCTTACATGCTGTGAATGAAGCATGTGACCAGGGCCAGAATTGGATTTGCCATCCCAAAGGATCTTTCCCACAGTGCAACTATGAAGATATATACTGTGATGTGGTTGAAGACAGGATTTATGCAAATTAGTGTAACCTAATAAACATGTAATTCATCACAGATCTTTCAGGTATACAGTAAGATATTCAAGTTCATTGCTGAGGAATAGGTTGAGAAAAATAATGTAGGATAAAATTATATAATTATATAATAGAATATCTTGGATAACACACATTGCAAAATAGGGTTCATATCTATGCTGTAGGTGTGTAATATTTTATAAGCCACATGGTTTTAAGTCATGACTGCAATTTTATTTTTTAGCACTAGATGTCACTCTATGACAAGCCTCTTTGTGATTTCAGTATTCAATCTCAGGAGCATTGCAAATTGGTTTAAACTCCAGTAAATAGTATTATACATCGAAACCTCCAGAAGGTACATGAAAAGGTCATGCTTTATTGACTGTTTAATTCTTCAAGATTCAATATCATTTACATTTACATTACATTTACATTTACATTTACGGCATTTGGCAGATGCTTTTATCCAAAGCAACTTACATGTATTTGTCAGTAGTTGGACAGGTCATATACCAGCAATTATAAGCAAACAATATTCTAAATAGAACAAATGCAGCATAATGTCATTATACCTATTACCACGTAATCAACCTTATAAAATGAAACAGGTAACGGCGCAGTGGTTCTCAAACTGGGGCTCAGGAACCCCTGGGAGGTTGCGAGACAAAGAGGAAGGGGTCACAAGATGATTTTCAGAAATTAAATAACATTTAAAAATGATTTAAATGGCATAGTTTATACATATTTGTTAGTAGTAGTAGAACTGTTTATACACTACTTTGAGGTATTATGATACTAGTCTGCATGAATTACTATAAAATAATATCAAATAATAATATGGCTGTTATTCTTCTACCACCTCTGGGGATAGCAGGGGTCGCGAGTCTCTGGGACTGTTATTTTGGGAGGTCGCGAGCTGAAGAGTTTGAGAACCACATACTGCATACTATTTATTTTTGTATATATATTTTTGTATATATTTAAGATAGAGCATGGGAGAGATAAGAGCATGAGAAGTAAGTGCAAGGCTTAAGAGCATAAGAAGTTCATATCACACATTTAGTGAATACTTGTATGTAAGTGTTATGGAATATTTTTACATGTTCTACTATTTTACTATATTTCTTATAGGTCTATGTTTATGGTCTGAGAAATGCCTTTTATATACATTCCCAGACATTCTTTAACTTTAACTCAATGTCCTTTGACCACATAAGTTAACTTTTTTCTGTAGGTCTGAGCTTTAGATAGTTTTGACGTTCACTATATATACGCAGGAAGGCCCTAGAGAGCTGTATAAATAGGGCCTCTTGTGTAGGATGTTTTACGATAATGTCTATGCTATATATCTGCTGAACCACACATCCAACTGTTATACATTACTTTGACAGTCTTTGGCATTGTAGTTTAAACATGCTCTGTGTGATAGATAGATAGATAGATAGATAGATAGATAGATAGATAAACACTTTATTTATCCCGAAGGATATTCTTGTGTCCCGTAACAACAAACATACATCCATCAAACATACATACAATTGACCTGTGCTTAATACAAATAAAAAAATATAAGATTAGATAAAAAGAAAGTATAAAGTGACCGTGAAGCTAAGTATATTTAATTTTAAAAAAATTTAGCTAAAAATATGATTAAAAAAATAAATAAAAAAAATGTATATGCCATGTATATAAGGGTGCACAGAGAAAGGCATGGAAAAGCACTCTGCTGATACATTGATATACGCATTACTTGAATTATGGAGACTGTTTCCAGTTGATATCAAATTATTAAAAGAAACTTCTTTGTCTAAACTAGCCTATATCAATTTTAATTATAATATCCCCATAACATTAGAATTGTAAAATGTGCACATACAAGATACAATATCACATGTCACCCACCAAACCTGATAAATATTTAAATAGCAATTATTATGCTAAACCAATGGGTCAGTTCTAAATTTAGCATAACCTTTTACCAAAAATGTATTCTGTCTTTCAAGAATGTTCACATGGTGCCTGTGTATTTAAGCTCACAACCTTATTTCCAGTAGTATTCTGAACATAATATTGACATAATATTAACATTCCTCATAAGTACCTTATGTTGAACATCAGTATATGTAAGGTTAACCAGTAGACATTGTTCTCTGTCTGTCTGTCTGTCTGTGCCACAACAGGCATCAATCATCGTCTCTATACTCCTCCCTGTCAACTAAACCAGTAGCTGTGGTTTCTGGAACATCCCCAGACGGTGAAGGTTTAGCCTAATTACATGTTCCACTTGCATGTCTCAAATAGCGGATTCTAAAGTCAGGTCAGACAGAGAATTCCATAGGTTTATTTTAGACATCACCATATATGGATTTCCAGGAAACAAGCTTTTTTTTTTTGGCATTGTGGAAAGATATTGCCATTTTCTGTGTAACATTACCATATTGTTTATGAACCAATATCTTGACTGTGAAACGTGTCAGCAGGTTTCTGTAATGTTTCAAATATATGAACACATATTGGCAGAGGCAAATGTTTTCCTAACTGTCTGGGTCTGTACTCTCTTATAATTATAGAAAACGATGTGTAGCCTCAAGGGTTTGATGTTACACATATAGTAAATACACAAACCACACTGCGTCTATGCAGGTATCTACAGTTGTGAATAGACATACTATGTTGGCAGACCTGTTAAAAATAAACAACATGTTGTCCAGTAGAAACAGGCACACTCTTATATGGCAATATCCGGTGCAATATTGCAGTATGGCCGTTCATTCCGCCTTGAGTGGGTGGATTTCGTATGTTTTTTTTACAGGCCACAAGCCCTATAGTTTAAAAAGCTAAATTATATTTCACTTAAGACAGCAAGGGGGTGGAGGAAACATGGTGACTTGAATTAAACACTGTGTGTGTGTGTGTGTGTGTGTGTGTGTGTGTGTGTGTGTGTGCGTGCGTGCGTGCGTGCGTGCGTGCGTGCGTGCGTGCGTGCGTGCGGGTGGGTGGGTGCGTGTGTGTGTGCCCATGTGTGCGCAATCCCCATCACACCAGCATGTGTATGTTTTCTGTCTGGTTTCCGGAACAAATACACCTTCACATGTCAACATCTGGGAGGAAATGATGCAACCATCTTAATTGTGTTTATATATTCCTCCCTGCTTCTATCCCCTCATCCACAAATCTTGCTCCTCTTACACTCCACTTTCCATACAAGGCTTATAACAGCTTGGTGATCCAGTCTTTATTTACAGTATACCTCAGAATCTCTGCAGAAAGGTAATTGTTTACTGATTAATTGTCATAATAGCTGCATGTATTCTATTTTTGTCAGTTGTAAGCAAAATGCTCTGCATATTTTCTTGTCTTACAAATTTGGCACATTGAAATTTTATTAATTGCAATTATTAATGTTTTTTTGCAGAATGAAAGTAATAATAGTTTTTTGCCTGATTGGAGCAGTTTTTGCCAACCCTGTAAGTAAGCCATCTTGAGAAACACTCATGAATACATGAATCAATGAATATTGTACAATGTATATGGTGCAGTAGGATTATAGCAGGTGCCCTGATATAATGGCTATTAGAAACATAGGTACAGTAATCTACATGCATGTTATAACGAGGCAATTCATAAATACTTAAAAAATGTATGTGACCTAGTCAGGACCAAAGCCACTATATAACATATTTAAAAAATATATATAAGGTTCTGACTGAAAAAATGTGTATCTCTCTCCCAGATCTTATACAATGTACCTTTAAAGCAAAATGGGCTAGATGTAAACATGGTGAGTACAATACAGACACAAATCAATTCATTGAACACATATCACACTGTCTGCATCCTATACACAATTAAAGAAACAATTGGCAAGTTAACTTGTAATGTCATTAAATTACCAGTTAACTTTCAGAAACTATTATTTGTATCTATGCACACACCCACGTGTTGAAATTAACTTGTCTGGGCATTGGTGACACTACTTGAAATGAAGTGAATGCAATGGATGTTTGCACTTGTAAGGTTGGCTAGCATTAAGAGTGTAATAGTTTTATTTCTGTTTTTCTGTTCCAGACACAAAGCTCGTCTTCTTCATCATCATCTGAAAGTGACACAGCTGAGATTCAGGTGCGATCCTAAATGATACTGCTCATTGTTAAAGATTGTTTTCTTATATTAATATTATACATTTGTCTTAATTCCATGAATGTCTATTTCACTCTGATGTATAGAGCTCTGAAGAAAATACATCAGAACAAGTAAGCTGTGATTTAATTTCTCCCCAGCACGGCAACATTTTACAGTGTCTTAATTTCATTTCAGGTCTCTTAACCAAATATTTATGTTAACAGAGTTCAGAATCTGAGTCATTACAATCCAATTCAGATGACAAGGTGGGCCATTTTAACACTCTGATTGCAAGATCCGTTTCATTTTAAAATACAATAAAATTAGCAAATTGTTGTGTGTTCTTTTTTAAACAGACATCTGAGGAAGACAAATTACTTGAGAACATGGTAAGAGTATAAAATAAAGCATGATCACATTCACACGGCATACGTTTTTGTGAATATTAAATGACGGATATGGGACAAATGTGTTGTTCTTTATTAATTACAGGCTATTGCTGAAACCAGCGACAACAGTCTGGGCAGTGAAGAGAACGTCCGAAAGGTGAGATGTACCTGAAAATAAATGTACCACATTTTAGTTTTAAAGGGACACACCTCGATTTGTGTCTGGAATTAAAGGGACAGTCCAACATTATGTCCCACTGTATTGAAATTTTTTTTTACATTAAACATGGGGGGGGGATTTAGTTATATGTTACTATGATGTAAGTGAGGAGTGTACCAATACAAGTTGCAGCATAATGGAATCATTTGATTTAATGAAGTTAATATTTAACTATATATTTTTTTGCATCTATTCAGGTTTTCACAAATATTGTCGTAGACCTGAGTGCTGAGGACAACAGCACTGAGGTAAAGGAATCATCAGACCTCTCGGTCAGCCTGCAGATAATGGCAGTGTCCTCTCAAACCTCCACCCCCGCTCCAAGCGCAACCCGGAGGAACACAATCCTGACACTAGAGACAGGGCCGTCCAGGGATGGCAGTGATTCCAGTGACAGCACCGACACAAGTGACCTTGTCATTAGCAGTGAGAGTACCAGCAGTGAAAGTAATGAAACCAACGAGGTCAGTGACAGCAGTGATTCCAGTAAGAGTACAGAAGACAGTAATGCCAGTGATAGTGGAGAAGTTGAAGAGAAAAAAGCAAAAGACTGTTTGCAAGGTGCCAACAGTGATGACTGTGAAAGCGAAGAGGTTCTTGTTCAGGAGGATATAGGGGATGATGGCGGCAATTACTCCGTAGACCACATGATGGCGCCCGACGAGCATCACGAGTTAAACCTACGGAGATGATGTCATCAAAAATTCGTTTTTTATCTATATCTATGTAGGCCTGTATCTTACATACACACTCCATAAATTATCTGAGTACCGTACTTACTACCGTACTGTATCTCCAATATGTTTGAACAACTGGCAGACTATCAGAATATGCTGATGGTGCTTTGTAATTTTATAATATCTTTGTTGTTTATGGTGCAACCTGAAAAATGTAAGAAATGTATGTTGATTTGATAATAACAAATATAGTATATATATAATGCTAAATATTTTATATTTAATTATTATATTTTACTAAATCTATTGTGTAAGCTCTATTCTACTGTTGGCCGGTTAGCTCAGTTGGTTAGAGCGTGGTGCTAATAACGCCAAGGTCGCGGGTTCGATCCCCGTACTGGCCATTGTTATTATGTTTTTGCGTCTTATTTCTTAATGTCAGAAATTACATTTTACACATAGCCTAGGTATTAATTAATAAGTAAAAAAAAGTTAAAAGTAATTAATTTATTAGCTTAATGTAATGCAGTAATATGCCTACTTTTGCACACCTCCATGCATGCTCCAATAGTCCATAGGCATATTTGCTATCCAAATTGAAAGATCATGGTTCCAAATAATAGAGAACTGGTTTGTTAACGTTACATGCTGCTACACAGGAGATGCAAAAAGTTCTGATTATATAGTCACAAAGATTTACATTAGGGATTGTGCTAAAATATTATAGGTAGCAGTCCTCCTTGTTGTATTACACTGATATTTTTTTTTAACAAATTTTTTTTATCAAACCATTGTACCATTAATTGCATTTGTGAAAACAATAAATGTCAAGTTCAACTTTGTTGCTGGATATATTCCCTGCTAGTTGTGAATTATTTTATACCACATTTCTCCCTCTGCCTCATCTGTGTAAGAAAAGTATTCAAATGATATCACCTTTTTATAACCATTCATACAAGACACAACAAATAATTTAGGTAGAAGCAATCCACCTTAAATTTGTAAGATTTATTGAACATATTGGGATGTTTCATAATGTTTCATAACACAAGGACGATTTTTGCTGCTACCATATGTATTCAAATGTAATAAAAAAACATGTAGAATAACAAAAATGAAATATTTAATAATAAGAGCTAAATGCTTAACAATTAAATTGAATAAGGTTTTTGTTTGTAGTGATCTTAGATTATCGATATGTCTCCAAGATGCAAATGTTATATTGTCTAAATACAATTAACAATTAATCACCAAATCCTGAACACAAACAACGGGTCATTAAGCCCTGCGTTTGTCCTACAAAGGAAAGTGTGACTGCAGGTGCTGCTTTAGACTTGGTATAGTGGGAAGCTCTTTGTGACAGACATGGCAGCGCAGAGGTACCTTCAACAAATCTGTGATTCCATCTTTGACTGTGACTTTTCCACTATTTTCAAGCATCTGAATGACATCTGTAAAATAAATTAAATTATTTGTTTAATAATTAATAATAACTTCTATTTTTTACGTCACCTACAAAACAAAGCTTTCAAGGATTGGACTACCTTGGGAATCTATGAAATAGTCAGTTGTGAATGAATTCCAATGCTTCTTATTTTTCATGCAAGGAGAGTTGAAATCTTGGCTGATCACGTGAAGGTGTACGTGACTGCAAAGGAATGTGAACATAAAATGTTAATGTATAATAAATAATAGCGGGCATAATTACAGACTACCGTACAGATCAACTTTCTTTTGCATTTATTCTCTATATTTATCTTAATACAATTATTTCACATGAATATAACTCAAATCTGTATACAGTATATGAATAATGCAGAAAACGTGTTCTTTCCTATAATTTGACATTCCCTGGAGTGTCGGACAAAATAGGGGACAGAAACATATTGGCCTTCTGATTGGTCACATTACCTGTCAATCAAACTCCATGAGAAATGTCAATAAACGCTGCTAAATATTGCAATAGTTATTTGACTGCTCACCTCATACTGGGGATGGCATGATAGCCCATTCGGAAGCGCAACAAGCTGGCATCGGGGCACTCCTGAACCATCCGGTCTGCCACTTTATGCATGTGATTAAGCAGATCACAGTGCTCCTTGCTTAAGATCTTGAGGTTTGGAATCGACTCCCAAGGCAGAACCAGCCAGTGATAGCGAGCCTTTGGGTATTTGTCTTTGATTACAACTACTTTTTCATCCTTATATACCTAGAAATTAAAAACTGTCAGACCTTGAAGGAATGTAGCATACACAAATGCTGCCATCTTGTGTTGAGAAAACAAACAACAAAACAATGAAGTGAATCAGCTACCTGCATTTTAGGATCCTGCATTGAGGTCTTAAGACCTTGGCTCCAATGTCCAGCTGTTTCCTGTAATAGATTTGTGTTAACACTTTCTACTGTGCTAAGAATATTCCCATAAAGGCATGGCCCATCTAAATGCCTGTTGTTCTACACAACTTCCTGGGACATCATAAATATTCAATCTACTGTAGTTGTGTTTCCCCTCACATTGGCTGATGTGGTTTCTCCATGACTGCCTGAAGTGGAGAGCTTTTCTGCTTGTCTAACTACTTTAGATCTTGAAGCCTCGGTCTCCCCTCCATCTTTAGCAGCTTCATGTGATCTCTTGATGCCAACATAGTTCCCAGTCAGATCCTCCTTGAATTGGACAGTGTATGGATAGAGCTGATTTACTATTTGGAGCAATTGTCCAGGTTTCACCTTCACCTCCTTGTCTTTGCCTACCACCACAGCATCTACACATGTAGGATTCAACCCCAACTTCAAAAGAATGATAGGAGAGAGAGAGAGAGATATAGTGTTTGGTTAAAAATGTATATGGATTGTTATGATTACCCATAATTAATCCACACAAAAAAATAGATAGGTAAAGCTTTTGCGTTCAATAGAAAATAGTATTTAAACGCATATTTAAATAGTTATGTCTACTTATTATTATACTAAATATTTCTCAAAGGACCATTAAGTATGCAAGTAAATATTTAGAACGTTCAATGTTGCCACACTGTTGCCTTTACAGCTTTATTTAATGTTTCTTACCTGCTTCACTTTGACATACCCTTTATTGCATTCTGCTTTCAGCTCAACTAGTAGAGAAATAATTGCATATGTTATCTACAATGTTAGGTAGTGGAATGTTATAAGGGTAGGGTACCTTCTCTATAGCTAATGACAATATATTTACACCAATGAGAAATATTTATAGTACCTTGTTGTCTGGAGCATTTTTTGTCTTTAATAGTTGTTTCTGGGCCTCTCCCCAATATAACTGTATGAAGATGGGGAAGTTGAATAGGTTTATGATTTCCTTCCTCGCTGATAAGCCAGCAAATAGGCATTGTATCACCCTGTTTCGTCCATGTAATAGCGAAGAATCTTTCGGCTTCGGACACGTTTGTTTTGTTGACGTTTGGCGCGTGAAAATTACGTCATTTTGGTACATTCAAGTGAAGTCGGAATCTTAATAATTAGAAAAGATTTTGGAAAGTTGAACGACACTAATCTGTCTTTTTGCAGATCTTGTGTACATCTGTTAAATTAATAGGATATGGCTACTGCTTCAAACAAGATAAATATATACTGAAATTAGTACATAAAGCAATGCACTAGCGTCGTGACTGGTTGTGAGTGACTACCAGCCATATACTTGCTACCAGCCAATGAAAACCCCTCTTTCTGACGCTGATGCTGACAGTGCCATGCTCAGCCTCCGGTACTGCAGCTATAGCTACTCGATAGTGCTGATATTATTTCAGGGGTCGATAATTATGTATCAGACGTTCTGCAGCACGATTCATTTATACGTCGTGGCCCGTGGTGCTAATGAGCAAAATACAGGACCAGAACATTGTTAAGTAGCAGACATAAATACCGACTGCCAACTGAATGCACCATATGACTTCAGACTGCTAGTGCCAGTGCCCAACAAGTTCGAAGCGAAGCTTCTGGAACGCAGTTTTCTTGAGTGACTGATATTATTATTTTTTTAAACGGTGAATTTCGTTTAACCAGGTAGACACTTATTTCTACTCTGTCGCACTGTATTTTCTAGTTAATGTTATGATTGGATTATTCTAAAATAGATGTTGCTAATGTAGCTTGCAAAATTCATATGCGGCTAAACTAGAAGTAGCCTTTCGTACCGTACAGCCACCATTGGCCTGCTCCCTCAGCCTTTTGCTTGGATCATTGGGCTAGCGTTACACAGCAGGTACCGGTAGACTAAGCCATTACTGGGCCGGTTTAATATATGTTTATAATATGTTTCAACAGCCAGGTATATATCTTTTATCTGCTGCGAATGTCAAAATAGTGTACAGTAATACAGTATTGAATACTATATGTTGAATCTGCTAGCTAACTGTAGTGCTAGCTGGTTATCTTACGGTAGGTGCCCATGCTTTTGACAGATAATTCCTATATGTAAGATACTAACATGTAATATTTATTGTAATCTTCTGTTCCTGTCTACATAAAAAACAAAAAGGCCACATTGTGTATATAAACTGTAGGCTATGAATCGTGTTTTGAATTTGGATGTACATGTACTTTTAAGGAGTACCGTACCTATGGGTGCTACGGTAGTCAAAATGTCGTTTATCTGTACTTACGTTATGTAAATCAGAAGTATATTGGAACGAGTATGTCTAGAGTTGCTACCTACTGCCAACATTTTAATCAATTAATGTTGTTCACTTTCACTTTCCTTTTAAACATAGGCAGCCATGGTCAAGGAAACCGGCTTTTATGACTTATTGGGTGTAAAGCCTAACGCTACACCAGAGGAGCTGAAAAAGGCCTATCGCAAACTGGCCTTGAAATACCACCCAGACAAGAATCCAACAGAGGGAGAAAGGGTAAGTTGCTGATAAAGCATACAACTATAATGAATGAGATAATTTAGGGTTACCACTAGTAATGGTATTTTTGGAATATCACTTAATTTAAAAGTATATTCCAGATGTGGAAAGACAGGGAATTTGATCATGTTTGGGTCAAATCATAGAATATCAGAATTTTGTTTGCAGAATGTAAAAAAATGTGTTCCCATTTAGAAAAATATTATTGGCTGTGGTATTATATTGAGATGTCTCAAAAAATATTTAATATTTTTGTAAAAATATTTAAACTTCTCATCTGAATGTTCACCAGTACATGATCTATGATGATTTTAGGAATGATGAGGTCCAAAAACTGATCTTGCTGGGGAATTCCCCTGAAGATTTTTTTTTCCATGCTCTGTTCTTTTTAAAGTGTTTGAAGAGTAAAAATGGGATTACAATTTTAAATGGCTGTTCCTTTCTCTGTGCCTTCTCAGTTGTCTCTCTACTTACAGTCTAAAATGTACTCAACTGAATTGAAAATAAAACATTTCAATATAAATTGAAAGTTTAACATTGGATGGATGACATTATCTATTTAATGAAGTTACATTTACTAATATGCATCATGACTGTTTAGGGGTGGGTTCAAAAAAATAAATTCTCCAATTTTAAATCGATCTTAATTTTAATAATACGAAATCGATTCACTAAATCCCAAGATCGATCTTGTAAAACCAGATGCAAGATTTGCATGCTTTCCCCTCTAAGACTGTAGGTGCAACGTCTGTCTGCTTCTTCCTGAGTTGAACATGAGCGCGTTGGATTATGTCAGTTTTCAAATTCAAGACACATGGACAATGAAATGGTGAGGAAGGCTTAATGCATTACGCATTTTTAGCGTCTGTGTGGACTGCATAAAATGTAATGGCTGGCTATCTGCGCGAGGAAAACATGATGCCGACTGCCACATAGGTTACAGTTTTACTTTGAGGATGAAAACAACGATTCAGACCAGATTATGAAAATGTGTATATTAATCTATGGTATTAATGCGTTCTAGTGCCACCAAAACACTGTAAAGAAATGCAGTCTCTTGATTTGAAATGAACTTGTATAATAGACTCATTTAATGTTTACAAAAATAATGCACTATACAGCCTATGTGAGGCTGACAACAGAAATATGGTGCACTAGCAAATAACTTTACAAATAACATGTTTTTTTTCTTGCAACTCCATCGTCAGAATGCCTCAAAGATGCTGGTTAACATAGCGTGCAAAAATAATCTGACATGGTGAAACATTTCTAATGTTTTTAGCTCAGCTGGGTAACGTAATTAGCACATTGCTCGAGCCGGATGTGTTTGCCTCCGGTTGGTGTAATTCGTTCTCAGTTTCTGACTGCCTGCATTTACCATCAATTTTGCCTAAATGCTTTGATATACAACTACATATTCGGTTCCATGCCTGGTTAGAATTGCATCCTGTCACACAACATATTTTTATTTACCATATATGTTTGTTAGACGAAAGTGTCGAGTGGTGTAGTGCCAACTTGTGTATGTCTACCGAAATCCAAATGAAGATATATTTTTGAAATTTTTATTTTTTTATGGCCCTGTATTCCTGGTCAAAAATATTTAAACTGGAATACATGGACATTATTAATTATAATAGGCCACAAAGCAGGTGGCAGGCAACAAGATACTGTAGAGTCATAGGGTAATTGCAAAATGGATACTTTACTATTTTATATGGATCTTATGGCACGTCAATCGCCGCTACTGCATGCATACATATAGGGGAAACACTGCATACAAACTTCATGCACCGTACCTTGACGTCTTTACCGACGTACCGTTACACC
Organism: Amblyopsis hoosieri; assembly: GCA_027564755.1. Classification (NCBI taxonomy): domain Eukaryota; kingdom Metazoa; phylum Chordata; class Actinopteri; order Percopsiformes; family Amblyopsidae; genus Amblyopsis; species Amblyopsis hoosieri. Next base: position 38,278 of record JAODUE010027108.1, read on the forward strand.
CTTACTAGACATGGAAATATATTAATATTTTATAACATGAAAGAGTTCTGTCAGGTGAGATGGCTAATTTTTTCTCTTGCAGTACAAATAGAGACAAATTTAACTCTGAGTTCGTAGTAGCAAATCAGTGATTAGGAAATATTCATATATCAAATGATGTTCATGCCTGTGTACTAAGAAACATGTTAAATTACAATGGAAGCAGGGACTTGATAGGTTAAAGTAGAGCAAGTTGCACAATCTCACACACACATGAGCTATTCCTCAGATGACGGTTTCTGGGGGTGAATGGCACAAACTTAAAGCAGTTTGCTATATAAATGATCTCGTTACCTAGACTATGCTTTGGCAGATTCAGCTGTTTGTTGAAAATAATAGAAAAATTGTCTTTTTGCTAGCAGGTTGGGTACTTTTGCAGCGTGCTCCATCAGTCATTGGACTAATTACAAAGAGCATCGTAAATCTCGACTGCCGTGTTGAATAAACATTTTGTTGTAATGACAAGATCGTTCAATCCCCCAAAGCTGTTTATTCTTGGGGCAATATATAGTCTTATACAGTAATCTAATGAGGACATTGATTATCGTCACCAAATACACTATCTTAGCATAACCAAAATATTGTTAGACAATTATTTCCTGACTTTTATTACATACCTCAGAAAAAATACAGAGGTCTGGACATGAGTGATCTCAATGGTGGGTACAGCTCTGCATGGGTAGGACTTCTGTCTTTACATTCATTTTCAGTTTGTTTATTGTTGCATGCTTACTGCAGAATGTCTTTTACACAGACATTCTGTTCGGCCTGTTTTTCCATCATAGAAATTCAAATTTTTAGTGAGTGAAAGTCAGTTTAAAGTCAGGGATTTTTACGTTTGACTTTAAGTAGGAACCCTAGATAGTAATTGTACTTTTCTGACATGTGCATAATATGAGTAATTTGTTTTCATGTTATGTAAGCTCACCATCATTATATGCCCCCCCCCCTCCCAGTTTAAACAGATCTCTCAGGCATATGAGGTCTTGTCAGATGCACAGAAGAGAGAAGTCTATGACCGTGGAGGTGAAAAGGCTATAAAGGAAGGCGGATCTAGTGGTGGCGGCGGGGGCTTTGCGTCACCCATGGATATCTTTGACATGTTCTTCGGAGGAGGTGGTCGCATGCACCGGGAGAGACGAGGTACATGAGGATTGAGACGATGTTGATGCTATTGTCAGTGACAATGTGTTGCCAAGTACGCAGATGTCGTGATCTTCCAAGATGAGATGTTAACGATCTGTGATTCATCTTAGAGAGCTCATATTTTCCTTAATGCTTTCTCTAATGCAGGGAAGAATGTTGTCCATCAGCTCACAGTGTCTCTGGAAGATCTTTATAATGGAGCAACAAGAAAACTTGCTGTCCAAAAAAATGTCATTTGTGAGAGATGTGAAGGTGAGTCTGCAACTATACTGTAGTTTTTTTAAGTGTACCTTTTGTAGGCAAAAATGTCTGCCTGTAGTTTTGATTGATTACATTTAGTAATCTTAAAAGGCTTTTCAGCACAAGCATACCTGAGCAGGGCAGAAAAACATTTACAGTATTAGCTCACCACAGCTCATACCATGTTTATATAGAAACATTTACAGAACAAGACAGCCAATAGATATTGAAAATTAAACGATTCATCAATACATTGATCGTTAAACAATTTGAATGTACATTTTCAGTAAATGAGTATTGCAATGGTATAATCATGACCCATGTACGGTGATGCGTCCGGTAAGGTCCTCAGCCAATACCCAGCCCCGTATCTCCTGCGTTGCAGGCCGCGGCGGCCGTAAAGGAGCCGTGGAGATGTGCCCATCATGCCACGGCACTGGCGTGCAGGTACGCCTGCACCAGCTGGCCCCCGGCATGGTCCAGCAGCTGTCCACCGTGTGCCACAGCTGCCAGGGCCAGGGGCAGCGCATGAGCCACAAGGACCGCTGTAAAGCCTGCGCAGGTCGCAAGATCCTCCGTCAGAAGAAAATCTTGGAGGTGCACATTGACAAAGGTGAGCTAGATGGCGCACTAGGCATCAACACCAGCATCTCAAAAGCTCCTTGGGACGCACATGCGCTAATATCAGAGACATTATATAGAGGAGACATGCCACTTAAGATAGTTTTGAATGGAGCTCTATGAGAGAATTCTGAAACGCCAAATGTGGCAGTTAGAAGAACATATCTGACGTAAGCCCTCTGTTGAAATTTTGCGACCGTTACAAATTGTGGTAGACTTCGAACAAGAGGTGGATAATATTACAAATGCACACAGCAGCTGCCAGCTGCCTACCTATATTGTTAAAATTAGTTAGATTTTGTACAATTACTTAATGAAACAGTCCATGTGAAATGAGCCTAAAAAATAAAAGCAGGCTGCAGGGTGTTAAGATGTGCAGCAAAATTGCAGGAATGTCCCTGTGAGAACTTTCTCAAACTTACAAGGTCAGGATTGTGAAAAAGGCCCAGTCAATCTGATTCTAGCCAACCTCTGTCGAAGGAGTTCAATTTACTCCCCTCTGGACGCAGGAACAAATTGCCAAAGTGCAGGACCAATAGATTTAAGAACAATTTTTTTCCTGCTGCCATTGGCTTTCTAAATCACATAAGGTGATATATATATATATTTTTTTTTTGTTATTGTTGTCATATGGCTACTGCTGTCTGTAACACAAATTGCCTCTCGGGGATAATAAAGATAACCTTGACTTTGACCTTGCATTTCTTTGCCACAGGAATGAAGGATGGCCAAAAGATAGTTTTTCATGGAGAAGGAGATCAGGAACCAGGCCTAGAGCCAGGCGATATCATCATTGTCCTGGACCAACGAGAACATTCACGTTTTACCAGGTAACAGTTCAGATATGGGTTGTCTCATTGACTGAATTATTAAACAATCTAGGCTTTTGTATTTATGTATAAGACATATTTTAATCAAAATACTCACACAGCTTTGTCTTTCTGTTAAATCCGTTTTAACATTTGCAAATGGGCAACAGCAGCAATTCCAAGACTTCAGCCGTAAGCTGCAATTCACCATGCTGTTATACAGAGATGGAGGAGGGCTTCAGTAAACACATTTCCAAAGCCGCTGCACACCAATGCTGTACAGTACACCAGATATAATATTATGGCAGAAAGTAAGTCTGGTCAGGCAGAACAATGCCTGTTGTTAGGGGAATAGTGTCTTTTCCCAGAAGGTGACCTTGGCTGTTTCTCTGTCTCAGCATTTCTCCACTGTTCAGCAGTCAACTGAAGTCAACACAGAGTATGTTTCTGCTCCCCACATTGCTGTCAGGGTTTGTGAGTGTGTAATCTTGACTGCCAACCTGTGTTTTCATGCTTGCCCTTCCTGTTCACACTAGACAAGGCGGGGACCTGATCATGGTCATGGAACTACAGCTGGTTGAAGCGCTGTGTGGTTTCCGAAAACCTGTTCCGACACTGGATAACAGAGTCCTCCTCATCACCTCCCATCCAGGTACACAGACTGTTCTCCTTGTAGGGCTGAAACGATTTATCGACCAACTCGATTACAAATAATTCTCGATGCAAATTAATTTCATCGAAGCTTCTTTTAATTTATATAGTAACTGCAATGTGTTTCTGTGTAGGCCTACTGTCTCACCCATGCTGTGGACATTAAGAAAGCAGGGGTTGCGCATATAAACATGTTTAAACCATATATACCAGTGTTTCCTCTAGGATTTTTTTTAAACAGTGGGGGAGAACGTAACGTGACCAATGTATTTAAAAGACCTCATGGATGTATGTGTTCTCTATTTGAGGGAGATTGATGTTTGGTGGGGCGGGGGGTCAGGGTTACCCAGAAATGTCAAATTTCCAAGCAGCAGTTTGTGCCTTTCCATTTATCTATTTACGGTAATGGTATCTTTTTATAAAGGCTAAAGGAATAAAACTGAATAGAATGCAGGCCTAAAGGCTCCTGTAGATCAATTTCCTTTCTGTCCTCTCACGTTTTTTTCTTTGGAGCAGTAACCTCTAAATATGACGCTGCAGGCACTATTCATTCCAATTATACAATAATACATTTAAATTAATTTATAAACCCCTGCATTTTAATAGCTCATAGCCTGTGTTTCAGTAAGATTTCTATTCATATTAAAAACGTAATTCACATTCAAAACATTGAACTTTGAGTCCTTCCACATCTTACATCGTTGGCAATTAGGCTATTTTACTGACATTTATTGAAGTTACCGGGCATGTGATACACCAAGCTAACATCAAAACCATTTGCTGGAAGGATGATTTGAGTACCAACAGAGTAGCCCAGTATTAGTCAACAAGTGCAGACGAACAAGAATTAACCTAAACGCTGAACCACAAGCAGAACAATAGACGCGCACAGAGAAGAGATTTGTTACAGTTGTTGTTACTTTACTCTGTAAAAGACGATTGACACATGAACCAACAACACAAATAACCCACACTCAACAGGTGAAGTGAAAGAGTTTATTTGCTTACTAAATGCGAGTCCGGTGGGTAGCTGGGGTGTGTTCGATTTATTGGTGGCTTGGCCACCAATGTTTAGTCGAGGTAGAGAGAGCACCGCCCCTTTGGGCGACAACTGACTACTTAATTAAATATACCTTTTTCCTAGTTCTCCGGTAATGTTGCTATCATCTGTGATGTTTGTTACTGCCTGGGAAAATGCTGTAGGCTACACGCGCATACTGGGCTGTGCAACGCATTGTCGTGAATCTTCATATTTCATACAATTCTGAAGGAGTGGCGCTCATGATCTAGCTGTTTCGGCCCGCCATAAATTAATGTACATAGCAGAAACACTGTATATGATTTAATCTTTTGTCAAAGTAGACATGCTACATGTTTGATAGTGAGATTCTTCAGATAATTTTAACATCAAAGTAATTACCTAATTCAGATTTACCGGCATGTAAACAAACGCGACGAGAAGTGTCTCATACCTTTTGAAGTGGGAAGCGGTCATTAAATCAGAATGTGTCCATTCCTCAATTTATAATCCTTCAAAGGGTGGACCGTCCACTGATCAAAATAAAACAAATTAAGTGTATGTTCTCCTGTGGAGCCGATAGCTCACATTGTCATAATAAGATGTCACTTTTAACTGACAAACAAATAGGTCTACTCCTTGCGCCTAGATGTTTCCTTTTGTTACCTGGCTACAAAATATTAGGGGTGTAATGGTTCTTAACGGTTTCGTGTCACGGTTCCGCAAGACAGAATCGTGGTCTGCACACACTTGTCCCCATGGGCAGGCACAGCCTGTTGAGCTCTTGTTTAAGTCGCCTCTGTAGCAAAACAATTGTTTAATTTCACAATAAACACTAGATTAGAACCACTGAGCCTTTCTATAGTTATCAAAACATCATCATGCGACTTATTAGGAACGCATGCGTTTATATTCATGGATTAATTAACCCCTGACACTACGATGTCGGGTTTGCAGGGATTGTGGCAGCGATTCTATTGCCTACCCATCTATACTGGCCTACTCAAACTAAACAACGTGAAATAATATCACACTTTGTTTAAAAACTACAATGTGTGTAGTAGTTTAAGTGTCATTTTGCTGAGAAATTACTTTGTGGAAATGACACACGTTACGCGCACACATTCAAGCATGGCAATCTGCAGTCGCTGACTGGGTAGATTAGGCATGTGGCAGCATTTATTTACCTTGGCTTTCATGTGGCTCTCACTTATAGTTTCTGGGGTGTGTGTCAATACAATATCCATGATGTCCACCAAATAATTAATTGTCTGAAACTGCCAGTTTGTTATGAATTCAGTGTTAGGCCACTGTCTCTTAGTTGTGCCATTGCGGTAAGTGGTTCTAAACTGTTTGTTGTGCTTCGCCTGTTTGCATTTTATAACTAAGCAATGAAGCTACAGTGTTCTCATCTTTAGTATTCTAAAATATTGAGTTTATAAAGGTGTCTAATAGAAAACAGTAGTTGTTTGCTGCTATAATCATGTTTAACATGACTATAGCAGCAAACAACTACAGTTCTCTATAAAAGAATATAGTGGAATTATCAGACCATATATTTTATTTGTTTAAATAAGGTAGCGAGCTGGCGGTGTTAGCAAAGCATAGCGCATGCGATGCACCCGGATATCCTTTGAGAAGCTGGTGCGCTTAGTGTGACATTAAGTTGCAGAAAAGAAAAAAACATAATTAGAAATTCTAGTCTATAGAGTGAACTTAATAAAATGCAAAAAAAAAAAAAGTTTTTACCCATCAAGGAAAAAAATGTCAAATCAAACCCTAGCTCAAAAGCCGAGGTATGAATCGAACCGTGGATTTGGCGAACCGTTACACCCCTACAAAATATAATTGTTCGTTTTCACTTCTTTTCGTTCAGCTATGTCAACTACGTATCTGAAAAGCATGTTGTCTCTGTTAGGGATGGCACCGATACGATACTGAGATCGGAAATCGGTCCGATACTGACTTAAATAGCTGGATCAGTATCTGTGACAATTGGACAGTTGTAACCGATCCATGGGGCTAATTCAATTAATTTACACGCGTAGGTCTACTGTCAAGCATCAGCCATGTCTAACCAACCCAGGCCAAACTATCAGCAGAAGGTTTATAAAATGCATCTAAGTCCTAAAATATATATTAGCTGTCATTTACTTTGCAGCTTAACTTAAAACTTAATATAACACTGGAATCGGATCGGTACTCTGTATCAGCTGATACCCAAAGTGCCGGGATCGGTATCGGGACTGAAAAAACAGGATCGTGCCATCCTTAGTCTCTGTTTAAAATCTGCACCATGGCTTGTTAACTGTCTATAGAGTAAAGATAGAAAGAGGTAGGCCTACTTATTATTCTAAGATATAGATAATAATTAATAATCAATTTAGTAGTATGTACCATCTTCTATGAGCAAGATGTGTGAAAGGAATTAAAGGCCCACATAGGCCAGTCCAGTGATTAAAGCAATAAGAGCTCAGTCTCTTTACTGAAGTTTAGTATTTTGCTAAAGAAACCATAGTCTCTCTCATGCGCATGCACGCACACACACCTCACAGCAATGCGCAAAAATATCAAGTGGTGTAATTGGCAATTAGATCATAAAATACACCAATCCAATGCAGCAGTTATGGCTATTTTAAGTTTAGTTTTGATGGCAAGGACTCTGTGTTTGTACCTGAATCCCCGAACAGTCCTAATTGCACTTAAATACACTAAATAGGTTTAGTTTTGACATATACATTTATATTGTATCCAATTTAGAGAATACAAATTTAGATTTTTCTAAAAGAAACCTATTTGTTGTTCGTTATATGATGACAATTCTTATTTTCTCTTTTGTATATGTACTATTACTCTTTAATATAGCAAAATATATTAGATTATCGATGAATTGTTGGAATAAATTGTAGATTATTCGATTACTAAAATAATCGATAGCTGTAGCCCTATTTCCTCATCTCAGCCTTGCATCCAGTGAGTCTCAGAGTGGCCTGTTCAGAGGGGGCCATTTTGGACTGCATTTATATAGCGCTTTTGCAACCTTCTAGCCGCTCAAGGCACTGTACATTATTGCCTCACATTCACCCATTCGCACACATCCACACAGTGATGGAGATGTTAGCCATGCAAGGCACAGTTATGTATCTTGCTCAGAAACACTTTACACTCAGCGACTTCGCCATCACCTTTCCACACTCTAGCCTCTGCTGGAGCTGCTGTTATGCTGAACGATCAAGCTAGCAAAGCAGAACAGCTGGGGCTAGTTAAGTCACACTGTCAGCCAAAAGAAGCGTTTTCTATCAACAAAAGCCACGCGTTTGTGTTTCTAAACCTCCTGCTATACTAATGTGAATGCAACCATGTGCTTTCCTACAGGGGATTTGATCAAGCCTGGGGACAAGAAGAGCGTCCTTAACGAAGGCATGCCCATGCATCGCAGACCTTTTGAAAAGGGACGCCTTATTATTCACTTTTCGGTGAGAAGAAACCTGAATCTCGTGCACACGTATACACTAAATGCTCAAGTATGCTTCTGCGCACAGTGCAGGTGACGCACATTCCACCATCCCCACCGTCCAAACTGACTGTCCATGCTGCACTGATATTTACTGTCTCTACGGAACTGTGTGTGTTTACTCTGCATAGGCCCACTACAGACACTGATGGGTGCCCTGCTAATCTGACAAATGAGTGTTCTATTTCCTTCTTACTGAACGCCAGAGTGCTGCGTAAAGCACTGGATGCCTCCATCTCACATATGCGCAGGTCCAGTAATTACACAGGAAATATTTTAAATACATTTCCAGCCAATTAGTGCTGGGACGATTAGTCGACGTAACCGACGTCACCGGTTACGTAAATACGTCGATTTGCTAAATGTACCGTCAACTCGGAAAAATATACCTATAACTATGC
>JAODUE010027119.1:0-22325 GCA_027564755.1 Amblyopsis hoosieri
TCGACACTCTGAATGTACTAAATCATGCGCTCCGCACTCCACTCCTCACTCAAGCCAAGGGCAGGAATGGAGGGAGAGACGAACAAATCTAAAAATTAATGAATTAACGCATAATATAACTATATCGATATAAACGATATTGTAAAATTTGATATCTCTTTTGAAAAAATTCCGATATAACGATATATATCGGTATATCGCCCAGCCCTACTGGACACCGTTTGTTGTTGTTTCACTTGATGTCTGCATAATGAATAAGACTCGGTGAGGGATAATGCTCCTCACAATTTCCATATGAAGACAGCATGACACAGAACATTACGAGTGATTCATTTAATGTCGGCCCATCATTGTGGCTAAGCTCTGGGTGTGTTTTTAGGGCTTGTAAGGACAAGTGCCATTAGGGAGGGTTCTCTTCACGTATTGAGCACGGTTAGACCTCCTTTCTTTCAAGGGTTCCTAAACGATTGGATGTTCTGCACATTCAGGTGCTTTGAATAGCTATCAGCATGTTATTATGTCGACTCTGTGCTCCACTGGGAGAAATTAATTGAAAATGCTGCCATCATTTGACGCGACAATAAAGGTCAGCCATTAGTTTACGGTGCCCTGTCTCGTTTTACGGGCCGGGATAAACCCGACTCATTAACATACGCTGTTTTTGATACGGCACTGTCCGGATAAGGAGGAGTCATTCCGATTTCAATCAAGATGGCCTCCAGACATTTGTTTTTGTTTGTTTACACCCCATTTACAAGCACAGCTCCTTGAGTCCTGGAAACGGTTCCGTGGAACAGAGACGACCAAGCGGCCGCCGCCCCTCCCCCCGGGCCGCGGTGTGCCCCCCCGCGTTGACTGATTTCCTCCAGAAAGCACCCTGGCAGGAACACACTGTGGCCGGGTGCTTATCGGCAGGGCCACAAAGGGAAGCCTGGCGCTCTGCCCCCTTCTCTGGCAAGGTTACTCAGAGGAACAGGGGTCCTGCTGTGTGGAAAACCCCAGCCAACAGAACAGGCACAGGGGGAACCCACTGCTCCGGACTCCATTCTCCCCCTTGGTAGTCTCTGTCTGTTTAGGTTGCTCTGAGTCCAGGAGTGCCTTGAGGCACAAGCACATTGTCACATCCGTCAATGCAGTGGCTGTCTTCTTCATTGTATCAAATTGTACAGCATAGCGGTGTCTGCCGAGTGTGTGTGTGTGTGTGTGTGTGTGTGTGTGTGCGTGTGTGTGTAATTCTCTAGAGAGATTGAGTTAACAAGATGTAGCAGAGGATCAGAGGAAAAGGAGCTGTGAGACAATGGTATGCATGTCTGATGCAGACATTTGCTAACTAATTATTTTGTTTGAAAATAGCTTTGATGTTTGCCTAGGGGGAACTGTATTAGTGGTGTTATCAATTTATAAAAAACACAACACTTTAACTGTTTTGAAACCTAACAGAACAATACTACAATCTCTACAGGTAGGATTTGTTAAGTTCACAGATTGTTGAATCTGTCAAAAGCAATCCCCTTGTTGGGCGAACAGAAACAACAAATTGTACATGCAGCAGTACCGCATCAGGCCTAGAACTGTTACATGGCACACATTGAAAACTGTGTTGTTGCCTGATTGAATTGAGTATAGAACCATTCGCCAGAGAAGCCTGGTAGCTTTTATATAACCAGGCACTCTGCTTAACAGCAATTCAGCCTTTTCTCTAAAAAGACGACGCGCATTACACTTGCTCCATGATACACCATGGGCAGCAGTACGAAAAACATGGTTTTGCTTCACGAATTGTAGAGCTTTTGCACGCGATAATATAAAAGCGACATACAACAGCCACTGGGACTTCAGGAGGTGATCAGGCATGCTGTTCCAATAGTTGTTAAATTCCATGCATGAAGTCTCTGAGGCAGGAGGCATCTCATTGAGCCCAAGGCTGGATTCACAAGCTCACCTTTGACCTCAATAGGCACTTGATGGCCTAATGCAGTGCCTTGATGTGAGCCAAATTGAAGATGGGAAATATGTTGAAGTGAATCATCAGCTCTGAAAGGCAAGTTACCATGGGTAACTACAGAAAATTGGCTAGACATCAAGAGGAGAGCATTCCCACTACTAGCGAAGCCAGCAGTTAGTTATCAGACACAGTCATTTAAGAGGATGAAAGGTGTGGAGAAGATAGAGGCTGATGAAAAGGACCGCACCGTGTGGCTAATTTGACTTGGGGAGAAAAAGTGGTGGGAAGATGGCTCATTAAGTTAGAGGCTCTGAAAATGGCGTCAACATCATAGACTGTAAATAAATGGACAAACCCTCCATGACGTCATTCAGAAGCTCAAGTGTCCTGCCTCTGGCCATCGCCATCTTGGCAAAATCTGACTCTGTCTATAATTTCCATAATAATGGGATTAATGTTTGCCTTAATAAGTATTCAACTGATGATATTCCATCTTGTACAGTTGTCATGAATGGGTAAACTAGCTATATTTTTGTTCCAGGATGTAAACATGTTTATTTATGCTGTAAAGTTTGACATTCTATCATGGGGCTCTGTGGGAATTGCTTCACTTTGGAGGCAGCCTCAAGTGGCCATTCGAGGAATTGCAGATTTTGGGACATTTTACATGACATTTCTGTTGGATTGTGTGGGAGTTGAGGCAGAGTTGAGGGGGACTCCTGGACGGATGGCCGTGTCTCACGTACGTCTTAAGCAAATCGTATCGGCTTCTTGGTGTCACTGAAACTCTGTTCTGTTCTCTTACACCTTTAATCTTAAGCCTAAGACTTAGACTAGACTCCTAAAGCACAATTGGTGTTCATAGTGGACATACTGTGGCTCATTACTACTTACAAATATATAGGCCTAATGATTAATACATTGAAGGTTCTGCTACACTGACATATTTAAACAATAGCCACAGAAGATTGATGTATTCCCTATTACATGTGCGGTTAGAAGGTCTCTGGCTGAGGCTTGTGGGTCATCCACCATGCACTGCTGCAGTACCAATCCAAAAATGTGAATTGCTTTAGAGATAATGCAGTGACTCAGTGAAAGTATTTTGTACTTTCTAGTCTACATGCTAACTTTATAGATGGATGCTCACTTAATGGTGGCTGTCTTTATTGAATCAGTTGCCTTGGCTGCTGATTCATAGTGTGCATATTTCCTCATATTTATATTAGACAATTATGTTCCAATGTACGACACCAAACCGAGGCTATGCTAGTTTACAGGTCGATTTTTGAACAAGCCAAGTAAATCTTCCCAAGTGGTCTCAAAGGTTATATTGTTGTTGAATGACACATAAAACCGTCCTCCCTTTTTATGTGTCAAGAAGAGAAGGAGCACCTTTTAACTCATTACACCACTGGCAATATAATGGACGGCGAACATGACAATTAAAGCCATTCGAGCTACTGCTGTCATCTTGTGGTGGTTACTTTGGCACCTTCTGTACATTCACTGGGGCTCTTAGTGTCTGAAAATCCATACCATGGGGCCTGTAATGGCATGCTATGTGCAATTAAGTCCTCCCTACGAGGCTCTCCTGAGATGCCCAGGTGATAGGGGACAACATAGCTTGGCAGGCCGCCCAATACAGTGCTTCTACATGACACCACAAAAAAGAAAACAACAACAACAAAATGAATAAATCAAATGCACTCAAAAATCACAGCTCCACTCTGGCCCAGGTTAAAGAAAAAGAAAAAAAAATACGCCTAAAACTGACAGCAGTTCAACTCTTCCCAGAGAAAGTCTCGGCGGCCTGCTTTAAGCTAGCACCGCGACCGCCTCAAAGGAATATCCAGATATCATGCTGGAAGGGAGGCACTCGCCTATTACACTCTCCTCTCCTTGAGTGTAGGAGGATGGGTTGTTTACCAAGCTGTCATGGTAGAGAGAGAGAGAGAGAGAGAGAGAGAGAGAGAGAGAGAGAGAGAGAGAGAGAGAGAGAGAGAGAGAGAGAGAGAGAGGAGGGGGTGAAGTTGCAACCACTCCACCTCTCTCTCCTCTCTATTTTGCCCCTCACTCACTCGTCCACCCTCTCCTATAGGGCTGGGCCTCTACTCTCCACAATCGAGATGCTTTAAATGAGTGACCTTTGAGACAATCAGAGGTGCCCTCACCCCCCTTGGCTCCAACATTTGGCTGGTGCCGCGCGGCCTGTGGCTCGCATTGATCCCCTGAAACAATGGGACTCCCACTGCAGCCATTGTTGAGGTGAAATAATAAATAACAAGTGAATGAACTCCCCTTTTCACACAAGCGAGTGGAGGGGGTTTGCTGGAGTGCTGGGATTTCATATGCTTTCAAGGTCCTTAAAAATAAAATAAAAAAGGGAGAGAAAGTCTGCCTAAGCTGGGGATAAGCTTTTTTTTATGTACTTAGGCCCTTGTGTGTGTGTGTGTTGTTTTTTCGTCTTGATCGTAGCCTCTCCCAAAGTGTGACTAGGAATCTTGAGTTAATTTACTTCACCAATATTCCGCCAGTTGGCCTGCTAAAAACAAAACAAAACTGTCAGCGAGATTTATGTATTTACTTGTATAACCCTTAAGCTAGTTTGTAAGAGCTTTAGAAATCTTTATATTAGAGATCCATATTGTTCATCCGCCTGTATGTAAGGTATGGAGAACCCATCAATTTTAATTTGAACACAAGCTACTATAATTTGGCCCAAAGCTTCTTGTTGCGAGTTAAACAATTGGAAGGATTTGCAAGTTCCACTCACACCGTACTGAGAAAAGAAGAGGGTGTATGGAGACATTTGGCTTACAAGTCTTATGTTTACAGCACTGTGGAAGTGTGCTGTGTCTATTTTTGTGACATTTGTTGTATCCAAGGTGGCAGATCGTGCCAGAGAGAGAGAAAGGAGGGAGAGAGGGTGCAGACAGTAGAAATAATAAAGCGCCCTAGTGCGCTTCAGAAACAATCCCATCTTGTTCGACATGCTGATTAGAGAGGATTTGGACACAAAGCAGGAATTTCGGTTTCTACGGAAACTCCGCCTCCTCTCAATCCCCTGCCCCAGATCCTATAAATTCACTGTGCTCGGCACATCTCCCTATCATACAATTTAGTTTTTCCACTTTTGTTGTCTGTTGTCTAAAGGGACTTGAAAGTGCCGGACTCATTTATGAAATCTGTCATTTTGACATAATTACAAATTATGAATAGTCTCTGGCCTGTCCTTCCACTTTCAGTCAGATAACCGATCAATTTAACAGTGGAAAAAAAAAAGATGCATTAACTAAAAGGGAGTGTTCGGCTCGAAGGGAGAACACGTCTGACATTTGGAAATTGGAATGAAAATGAAGAATAGTGCTTGTGTGTTGGAAAGGGAGGTGGTTACCCAGGAATACTGCAGACCTCTAAATAATCACTAGTCCACCCTCTCCATCGCATCCCTCTTCGCTACGTTCACACATCTGCTCCACCTGAGAGACACCAGTCGTCTGGGTCCTACAGTGATTTCACTGTACAATTTCACTACTGAACTGTGACATGTTTGAATGGAGGAGATGCAGTGTGCCCTGCTTCTCTATGCACACCCAAAGAAGGAAATAAAACGTAACTGCAAACGTAATCGGTTCTCTTGGGCAATTCTTCATCGTTACAGCAACGGTAATTGGTAAACAGCACTTCCTTGGCTTCAAATCAGGAAAAACAGTATAACCTCAATATTGCTGTAAACCCAGCGAAAATTAAAAGATTCTTGAGGCATCTCATTTAGCGGCCATTCACCGCCGCCAAGGTATTTCGCTGTTGTTCGTCGCCTTTACTCGGCTGTGTTTTTATACCGTGTGTACAAAACGACACGAGACAAACAACCAAAGGACACGGTTCTCTGAAGAATGCTCTTTTAAGCGAAGGCCCTATTGCCTTCGTGTGCAGAGCAAAATCCCCTTTCAATGGCTATAGCACAAACCCTCCTCCTGTCGTCAGAGGAAAACACAGAGAAACATCCTCCCATCCCTTACCCCCCACCAACCCCCACACACTCCACACACGGGAGAAAGAAAAAAAAAATCCACACTCCACAGAAAACAGCATAAAAGACAAAATAAGACGGGGGCAGTGGGAAAGAGTATCAAATATTTAGAGTGCCTCTTCTTTTCAGCCGTGCAAGGGCGAGCGGAGGGTAGAACGAGATGTACTTATCTCTGCTTTTGAAAGATGTATTTTTCTTCTCCAAGCGGGGGAGGGGGGTGGGGCCGAGAGAGAGAAATGGAGAGAGTGACATGATAAGGGCAGTCTCGTGCGCAACACAGTAGTGTCTGCCGCAAAGGGACTTGGCCAACCTGACTGTGGACATAACCCACTTTTAACCACACACACACGCATGTACACGCACACACACACACACACACACACACACACACATGCACACGCACGCACACACACACACACGCACACGCACACGCACACACACACAGACGCATGCATACAAAGTGAGAGTGAGGGAAACAAACTTTCATCAATTTCTACTCTCTATTTTTGTGTTTTCTGCTATTATATTTAATAACATACCAGGCTGCTCGTCCTGCCTGGTGTGAGGGAAAACAGTGATATTGCTTTGAGAAAAATTCAGTTCCTGGCCCAACACACTAACTGCTCTCTCTCTCTCTCTCTCTCTCTCTCTCTCAGAAGCTGGCTGTAAGAAGTTGTCCTGTGGGGACGACCAAGCCCCTTTCGCTCATCAAGCCCCCCAGCCAGAGCATAGCCATCTCTGTGGTGCCGGCCAAGGCTCCCGTTTCCATGGTGACCGCACACATTAACGGACAAAAGGCGGCGAGCCCGGAGCCTTTGCAGACGTCCCCTGTCAACCTCCAAACTGGCAGCAGAGTGGTGGGGAGCGCCGTGCACTCCCTGAGCAGGAGATCCAATGAGCTGCCTCACGCCCAGGTAGTGTTATCCTGCTGCTAAAGATGTTAGCAACACTGTAGTGTTAGCCTGCTGCTAAAGCTTCTGTTAGCAACACTGTAGCATTAGCATGGTGACAAACTGCTGTTAGCCTTACTGTAGTGTTAGCCTGCTGCTAAAGATGTTAGCAACACTGTAGTGTTAGGCTGCTGCTAAAGCTTCTGTTAGCAACACTGTAGCGTTAGCATTGTGCTAATCTGCTGTTAGCCTCACTGTAGTGTTAGCCTGCTGCTAAAGCTGTTAGCAACACTGTGGTGTTAGCATGGTGCTATACTGCTGTTAGATTCACTGTAGTGTTAGCTTGCTGCTAAAGCTTCTGTTAGCATCATTGTAGTGCTAGTCTGCTGCTAAAGCTTCTGTTAGCGTCAAAGTATTGCTAGTCTGCTGCTAAAGCTTCTGTTAGCATCAATGTAGTGCTAGTCTGCTGCTAAAGCTTCTGTTAGCCTCACTGTTGTATTAGCATGGTGCTAAAGCGCTGTTAAACTCACTGTAGTGGTAGCTTGATGCTCAAACTTCTGTTAGCCTCACTGTAGTGTTAGCATGGCGTTAAATTGCTGTTAGACTCACTGTAGTGTTAGCTTGCTACTAAAGCTTGTGTTAGCAACACCGTAGTTTTAGTCAGATGCGTGTTAGTGATACTGTGGATTTTCATTGTATGCTAGCATTGTCACTCACAAGTCTGAAGTGCCAAACCCTGCAGTTCATCGAATGAACACTTGAAGCTGGCTGCAATAGGGAGACAATCCCCATAGACTGCAATGTTAAAATGTCCGACTACAGCAAAAATAAACATGTTTACAGCCTGGTTCAAAAAAAAAATTTTTGTCTCTATGGCTAGTCTCCCCGTTCATACCAACTGTATGGGGGGTGATATTATAACTCATCATAGGGCTGGACAATAGTTCAATATCAATATATACCGCAATCAAACTTTTTTCAACAATGGTGATATGATTTTGAAACTTTTTTCCGGTATTTCGATAAGCTATACATTACACAATGACGGGTACAGAAGTCTTCAAGGCGAACTACGTGCATTGATGACTTGCACTAGACACGCAGCCAGTGCCAAACAGTAGTGGGCTGTTTTCACATGCCAGACAATTTAATTAACTCTCTCACCTAACAGCAAATGTAACAGAAAGGCTATTACGTATTATGACAGCTTCCTCCGCTAACAGCCAGGCATGTCTTCTGTGGAACTGCTAGCTTATTAGCTGGCTGCGTCTAATTCATGAGATCTTTCCAGCGCCAGTCACAACCACTACTGAAACCTACTGGTGGACATAAATATTGCCTTAATTCATTATAGATAAATACTTTACTAACCGAAAGACACATTTGAGAGTTTTGTTTATTTATTTTGAAACAATCAATTCTTGTTTGTATGAAGGCTGAAGGTGAACACTTATTTGTACCTTTTTTCTTTCTATAATATTATAGCTTTATAGGAAGAGATTTCATAGACTTGGCAAATGCATTCTTCAGAAGTTTGTAAGTACTCCGTTGTGGGTGTTTTTAGCAGTCTTTCTGTGGCTTATATTGTTCATATCAATATCGGAATTATATCCCATTGACCGAAATTTTGAAATATATCATGATATACATTTTGCAATATCGTCCAGGCCTAACTCATCAGTTAAAAATATATTATCCATGCATTTTTTCCAATGAATAGGGGGCATATGGGGGGGCGTTACAGGCGGAGTGAGGTACTGCAATGATGGCGACGGCCAGAGTCAGCTCAGTGCTGTGTTCAAATCCATTCTTGAGAAAAGCTATGGGTTACGTCGCGGAGGGTTTGTCCATTTACTGTATATATACAGTCTATGGCTAAAGCACTGATAACTTCACTATGTGTGTTATACGCTCTACAACAAATAGTACATTGTTTTCTGCAATCAGTCAGTCCTGGTACGGCCAGGGTAAATGGGCAACAGCACTGAAGAAATCTGAGATTAACAGTAATATAATGTAGCATTAACATCTACAAAGATAATGACTGCTGATCTAATGTTTTCATCATACGTGAATTTCTACAGAAAAAAATCTCCTAAAACATTTTAGCACTACAGCCACAGCGAGAAACATAATTCAATCGTCCCCTGCCTGATATTGTAGGAAAAAACACTGGAAAAAGAAAGTAACAAACCAGCATCGCCACAATAATCACGTCTGATTCCATCAACACTTAAAAGAGGAAGCGAGATTTTATTCACCCCTATTTTCTTTTTTTATTACACCTCCCAGTCCCTGTTAAGAATTTCAGCCACACCATCTCATCTCCCACTTGCTTCTTGCGTTCAGTATTCCAGTCCACCACCTGCATCAGCACACGGCCAGATTGGGGTTTCGGCGTGCAACACGGGCAGTCTCCACACTATTAACAGTAATTGCGCGGCCTGCAGGCTACTCCCGACGAGGCCCGTTACGGCGGCCATCTTGGTTTGACACAGGAGAGGCCGGCGTTGTGCATCTGTCGATGACGACAATGGGAGAAAAAAAAAAAAAAGAACCAGGCCTAGAGTCTGCACTGCAGTCCTGCGTATCAGCTTGGTATGGAGAACAGGTCTGAGGAGGGCCAGCGCAGGGGCCAGGAAACACAGAAAACAGACTTAAGTGGTGATAAAGCTGCCACATTTCATCAATGTGCCTCCCCCTATAATGTCACTCCTTCTCTTTTTCCTGCTCCTCTCGCCAATCTCTCTCCCCTCTCCCACATCCCCCTTTAACTCAGCCCGGAGGGGGAGGTCGGGAGGGGCGGGGAGGGACAGGGTCACACCGTGAGATTGTTTTATTGCTCTTCATAGCTGCGTTGTTTACAGCGGGGGGAGTGGGTGCTCTGGCCCAGCTGCCCGGCTGGATGCAGAAGGTAATAAAAAGAAAAGTCCAGGGCTTCTGCTGTGTTCCTACCCGCCCCACGCCAATCACACGGAGGAGTGCTAGTGCGCGGGCCAATCAGAAGCCTCTCGCTGTTTTGTGTGAGCGAACTGTGCAGGACAGGATAGGAGCTCGTAGCTGGCGAGTGGAGGGTGGTGTGTGTGTGCGTGTGTGTGTTGGGGGGGGGGCGGGGGGGTTAACAGGTCTCTCAGACCACCTGGCCACTAATTTAGAGATCGATAATGATGTGTAATTGGATTGTGGCTCTGCATGAGTGCACCCATTATAGCCACATTGTTTCAGCGGAGTAGCACTCGGGTGAACTCGGGGCACTTTACAAGAGGCACCGCCTGTTTCTGGGCCGGCCTTCCTAACAAGGTGTGTATTAGGGCTGCCGCTTGGCCAGCTTATTGCACGTGACAGCTGCATCCTGGTGTGTTTCTGGTCAACGTCCACACGTCTGAAAGCTGGACATCTGTACACGGACACAGTTGTTGTTCCCTGGATTGTTGGTAGCTCTCAAAGTGGCAGTTTTATGATGCATTTGGATGAATTTTGTACTGTAATCCTCTTATTGCACCAGGGTTTGTGGGAATGTTGGTTATTTTAATAATTGGGCTACTTGCGACTTACTACGAACTGTTTGTATGCCTTCACACGTTAGTATACGGTCAGCAGCAAAAGCTGATCATTTCTGGAGAGGATCTCACATTTTTAATAACGAAAGATAACTACAGCCACACAATAACAAGCGTCTGGAAGAGATTTGAAGCACAGTGGAACAACAGAGCACTGGGCATGCAACCCTGAGAGGTGAACATGAAAATGAAAATGAAAATGGAAGCGACACTAAAGGGCGAGATTCTTCCTGGAGTGCTGTGCCTCAATGACAGCCCTCCACTGTCTTTACACCTCTCCATCCTGCCAGTTTCTAAAGACTCTCTTTTAACAACAGACAAGGCCATCTCTTCTATATGCTGCCAACTTTGTTCTGGTGAATATTAGCATAAACAAAATAGTTATCTATGGAATTATCACTGAATGGATATAACTTTTGTATATTAGTTGAAAATATGAAAGAGTAATGACGTGCGGATATTAGTTCATATTGGAATAAAGTAAGTTTTGCATGTGTTCTAGCGTAAACATACTTCAATTGATGCCAAGAGGGTACTTAAAGCATTTCGTAGGATTGTATGACACTTGGTGACAGGGCTCAGTATGCCTAACCATTACGGACGATTAACCAAAAAGTAATTGAATGTCGCTTTTTTCCGATTTGTTAAAAGTCACATAAACATTTATCAGAGCAGAACAGACTCATAATGCGTGACAGACAACTTAATTAACTTAGCTTTATAACACCTACTGTTAATGTATCTGCTCCTCGTAGATCTTTTACAGCTTTCCAGATCGCTCACCGATTCCAAATGCATACGTGAAAGGTAAACATAGGCTGCCTACTACCGGTACAGGATAATACAGCAGGCTAAGTAAACCTTAGCTAATACTTAAAGCTAATAGGTATGACTCCATGTATCTTTCATTATTTAATGTTTTAGCCCGTTGCTAGCAACACTTAAGTAGCATGCTTTTACAAATGGTATGCTTTAGCAAAAGCTGCTGTTAATACTACTGCGTGTGTATTCCTTATTTATAGTTCTATGTTGTATTCACATAACTCCGCCCCATCTAGTCGGCTGAATGGAAGCATCATGGAGCAGGACAAAAGCAAAACAAAGTCAAAATCAGTCATTGTTCGTAATCCAGGTACGTTCAATTAATCGTTCGGACAAATCGTTCAGCCCTACTAACCATACATGTAGGAAGAAGTCCTTACTGAATCAGAATTACTGTAATATAACCTACTTTCGCACTTTTGTTCTTTGACGTTGCTGTTCTGGAGGCCCTGTTTTGTGAAGCACTTTGCTACAAACCGGCATTGTGCTTTTAATTCGGCATATAAATATAAGTTGATGCTACATGCTACATGCTCTCTAGGCCCAGATGCAGCCCGGCTGTGGTAGCGAATGGCAGCATGTGGAGGGCTGGGCTTGGGTAATGGTCTGCGCTGGCTCAGACCCTGGGGAGCAACTCCCAACTGCTGGGCCGGCCGGCCGGCCGGCAGGAAGCTCCGGGGTCGTACGACACGCATGCGAGAGGGCCCTGCCGGGGACAGATAGCTCTCTGGTACAGTGTTCACAGATGAACGGCTTGCGCTAATAGGCTGCTACACTGTACAAGCGGAGTGCGCAAGCTAATTAAATTGCAGGAGTTTGCTCCGGAGAGATCCGGGAGCGAAGGGGTTAAATGAGATATGTTGTCTTAATTTCGCCATTCCTCCTGGGTTGATGTAGAGAGAGTCTTAATGAATTCCTCACTTCCACAGATATCGCACTGACATTCAATATCACGGAGTGTGTGACTCCAAGCCTGAAACTGCTCTTTAATGCAGGTCTATGCTCAAATACGTCTGAACCAGTCTGCTTGTATCCATGTTACACCGGTGGTGTAAAGATTGTGCATAGGCTTATGTGCTGTACTGTAAGCTAAGGGCTCAATAACTATTAAGGTACAAAAAGAGGCATGTTTGCATAAGGTCACCTTCCTAAAATAATGATTTTGCCTAAATCATCTCCTCATGATGCTGGCCACCTCTGGTAAAATTCTCCTACATCCTCAGTTGAACAGTTCCTACGATTCTACCCCTGGCTTATGTATAATAACTGTATAATGTGGATATAATAGCTTTATAATGGCCCATATTTGGTTCAGCTTTTTGTGTTTTCTGCAAAACCTGATAAAATTACTTATGCCATTATTTTAGGAAGGTGACGATAATGTGACAGCTATAAAGCTGCTTGTTGCCTTCCTCTCAAATAACAGATTTACACCTTCGGCATCTATTTCTAGAGTTTAGCCACAGCACATGAATGAGTTATAAAGCTACATGGAGAAAATGGAGTGTGTGTAAGCATGCGCTGTGAGACGTTTCGGCCAGGTGCAGCACACTCTACTGTCAGGCGTGGGGACTACAGGCAACCGAACCGTGAGTGAGCGTCTTCCTGCTAGACTGGGTAATAATGACCTCTATGGAACAGAGCTCTGGGTCCTTTTGATCACTACTCTCCTAATAAAGGAACTGTGTGTTGATTTGCTCTGTCCCTTTATAAGTAGGGCTTTGACCAGCTGTCGGCTGCAATCTAATATGCACTTGAATAAATAATAAATAGTGTGCTGGAATAATACTTCACATAAAAACATGCCCACAAAAAAGATTTCAACACGGTTATTGGCT
Organism: Amblyopsis hoosieri; assembly: GCA_027564755.1. Classification (NCBI taxonomy): domain Eukaryota; kingdom Metazoa; phylum Chordata; class Actinopteri; order Percopsiformes; family Amblyopsidae; genus Amblyopsis; species Amblyopsis hoosieri. The sequence continues at coordinate 13,092 of JAODUE010027119.1, forward strand.
TACAACAGTACACTAAAATGCTAGAGATACACAGTTTACTGCTGAAAAATGTGCAATGTCCCACTGTGTAACTAGAGGGGGGAGGGTGAAATCATTTTAGGCTGCATTCGGTTTACACTGAGAGAAGAGCAATCAGGAGACCTAACTTATCGCGGGCGATGGGTGAAAATTGCTGCGTTTGACCCCGCTTCAAAAGAGATGGCCTGCCGCTCTGTCTGCGAGCCTGACTAGCAACAGTCAGGAGGCACACAGTGATAGCTGGCGTTCGCAATCAGCGGGTACAGATTTGTGTCCCGACGATATTATTGTGCCCATTAATCAACGTACAGTTCAGAGATCACCGTTTTAATTCTCCCTCCCATGAGGGGAATGTTGACACATTGCCCACACAGTACTGACATACGCAATACGACATATTGAAAGCATAGAGCTGCATTTAACTAGTTGCTGCCAACAGACAGGGAAGTGCGACTTGCAAGTTGTTGCGTAGCCTACACAACAACAATATACGCTTTGTGTAGCAGTACCGTCCCAATTAAATACATAGGCAGAGTAGTAATTATGTCTACTGTATCTCCTTTTAAGAGCTAGTGTATATATACAAGAGTTTAGCGTTTCAGTGTAAGACACCATGTCACTGAAAGGTGACAAAGGTATAAAAAGGATAGATGATTTGCAGACCCCTACTGAAGCTAATATGTAGCACATACTGTACCATTGATTTGTTAGACGTGGGTCTTCATTTGAGATCCAGCGTTTCAGCGCACATGTGGTGCCATGCATTAGTGGTGCTATGCTAGCATTACCGGCACGCTAGCTAGTATTTCAGACAGTCCAGTTTTCTTTCTAGTTCCTGCGTTTAACTCTACATACATCACTGATCTCTTTACCCACGATACATTTTCTCTAAACTAATGTCATGGTATTTATAGGTCTAAAATGGTGGGCATTTTTCCACGTGCGTTGCCTTGAGGAGCTGGCAGAATGTCACACGCCACCGTCCTCGCACTGAGGGAAGCGGCTACACGGTACAATGAATCATAGCTCGGCGAAGCCACCGAATCAAAGGCCATAAAATATGACTGTGTGCTACGGCACTCATCCCGAGAGAAAAATAAACCAATGGAGAAAGAAAAAAAGAAAAAAAAAAAGCTTCCACACATCATCTCAATGCAGTCTGCGCATGCATTCCCACCGCCAACCTTCTCCCCCCACACACACACACACACACACACACGCACACGCTTCCAACCATTCCCGCTGTGAGCAGCAGTGATGTCAGGACAAATGATAGCAAACACAGGCTCGGCACTGAAGACAAGATGCTAGGCCAGAATCCAGTAAGGAGCTGATATACACCCTTTATATAATCCCTCTGTCTTTAGCCCCTCCTTCCATGTTTTTCCTCAGTCTTACTCTGTAGATAGGTCAGCCGGCATGTTTTCCAGGGATATGAAACTATTTTCCGTCCTAGCAAACAGACCTGCTGTGTTACTAGGATACCGTTTTCTGAAGGAGGCTTACCTTGTATGGAGGTAGATGTGTGTTAGGCCTGTAATGCAAACCTTTCTGACTGAGCACGACATCAAAACAGAACTGCTAACATAAGGTTTACCTTTACGGAACAAAACTAAATGCGCACAATGTGTTGGATATAAGGGAACATGATTTGGGGGTTGACTTTGATGCGTAGACACAGACAGCGTATCCGGTCCCAGAAAGCCTGAAGAAAGCCAGTATCACTGAGGCTAATCCTTCATTAGAGTTACTGAAATGAGTAGACCAATTGGAACATGACTGAGAGGACATCTGCGATGTGATCGCCTGATCAGGACTCCCAGAATACCTGTCCTTGAGACTGCACTTTCCTCTTCCCTTTTACAAAACGTGAAAGCATTGTTTATAAAACGTGTTGTTGTGCGGCTTGCTTCCTGTCAGTGATTCTCCGCCTCGCCTACTGCATCCTTGGCCTGGAGTGAATTCCCCATCCGATAATTGGGGTGAAGAGGTGTTTCTCTTTCTGTTTGTGTCTTTTAAAGCTGCAGCACAGGCAGCAGCAAGCTGCCTGGAAGGCAGAGAGTTTGCCGAACAAGGCTGAAAAGGCTTCTGTCCCCTGCATAGTGAACGTGCTGAACACTTTTCAGGTGGACACACAGAGTGATGAAAGATGGGGCTTCTGCGAGATCCTTTCTCTCTCTCTCTCTCTCTCACTCTCTCTCTCTCACTCTCTCACTCTGTCTGTCTGTCTGTCTGTCTGTCAATCCAATTCAATGGGCTTTGTTGGCATGAATGTTATGATGAACAATATTGCCAAAGCACTTTACAATATAATATAATGATTACAATAGAATAAGGGTTTATACAGTTGCTAAAATCACAAAGAAATAATACATAGATTAATAAAAGGGAGAGGGGGGGGGGGGGATTACATTGCCTCAGCAGTGGAAATTAAATACATCAATATCATTAAAGAAACACTGACTGATCTATAAAATTGCTAAAATCACAGTTTGAATGTCCTTTGTTTAGTTATTTCTGACATTGAGCCATCAGCTGAAAGCAGAGTGTGCTCAGTGTCAGAGCACTTTACAGTAGAATAAGATTTTATACAATAGCTACAACCACTAAGAAATAACACATAAATAAATAATTAAAATAAAATATAAAAATGTACATTGCCAACATCAATATTGGATTAGGGTTGAATTACCAAACACTGACTGATTACATACATACATACATACATACATACATACACATTTAGCAAATATACAGTTGCTAAACCAGTTAATAATAATAATAATAATCTTTATTTATATAGCGCTTTTCATACAGAATTGCAGTTCAAAGTGCTTTACAGAGAGGGAATACTGTACACTGTACTGAACAAATAGTTAAAGGACTCAGATCATAGAAGTATAAAAGAAATTAAAACCTTATCCCTTTTGTTGCTATGTGAGAACCTCAGCACCATGCAAATAGCGCCATGCTAATCTGGTGGAGGAAGTGCATATTCCAGTAGCAGTTTAGTTATCAGTACATGTATTTATGGATGGTTATTTCCCCTTGTACCCACTAACCTCAGTGTAGGAATTACCATGAGTCCCTCGTACGCATACGAGGGTGCCGTATAGCCTCAGATATACAGACCCTGCATGTATATTTACCAAAACAACTACAGACTATGCTTGTTTGGTGGGATTGATACATCGACAACAATCTGTCTCTGTGATCACTGTTCCAAACGGGCCTGCCACAGGTCTTTTTCCCACCACAACACCGGTACGGCGACCCGGCCTTCCATGAGATTTTTACATAATATGATACTGAAATAACATAACAAAACTAAAATAAAGTAAGAAATAAGATGACAGCAGATTAAGCTAGACAACAGTCACGTTGCACGTGCACCATTTTCTGTAGCGGTTTTAGCAGTGCAGAGTATTGCAGTTACAAGCTAGCTAAAAGCTCATTTAGCATTTAGCTAGTTGTGACTGATTTAGCTGTCTGTCTCTCTCTTTCTGTCTATCTCTGCATCTCTTTCTGTCTCTTTCTCTCTCTGTCTCTCTCTCTCTCTCTCTCTCTCTGTCTCTCTCTCTCTCTCTCTCTCTCTCTCTCTCTGACAGGTCAGTTCTACTGGATGGGCGAACCCAGCCCTGTCAGCCCACACGCACACACACACTGCAGTGGCTGGCATGTTGAAAGCCATGTCTAAAAATGACAAAGTGACACGCTCACCCCCTCCCACTTCTGTCAATGACAGGTTGGATGTAGACGGGCGAGGGTGGGGTCTGGGTGTTCAGAGGGAGGGTTCTCATTGTGATGTGGCTTGTTACTTCCTCTCGAATGTTATCGACTTTTGTATTTCACGAACAAATATAAATAAATAATAATAATAACAACGTATGTTTTGAGTTTTTGAAAAGTGAAGGAGAACAGGAGAGCTCTAGTCCAAGGTTACTGTTCTCCTGCTCAAGAGGAGGCCTAAGCGAAGGTGCTTAGGTTTGAGGGAAAAAAAAAAGGCAGCAATTACGAAAATGAATGCCCTCGCAGTGCAAGAATTTTCATCTTGGCTGTTGCCATGGGAACAGGCCTTTACGGCCCCAACCCCCTCCTGTTCACATTGCTTTCTACAGCACAATGGAACGAAGGGATTTTACAGAGGCAGAAAAGAAGGACTTGGTTGAGTTGTGCTCCAAAGGGGAAGGCTAAAACTTTACCCCCCCCCACCCCTACATCTCTTTTTAAATTCCATTCTTTTCACAGAGAAGAAAGGGGCTTAGTGGGGGCAGGGGGGTGAGAAACAAAATTGGCTGAGGTTAAGCATAGTGGGTTAAGAGATATACAACACTTTTGTAAACAGCTAGATGTTGTATTTGCATATCTAGGGCATCTTACTTCCTGCCTTACATTTTGACAAGGCATATAGAAAGCAAGGTTTGGTTGAATTCATGTGTAACAATATTTTTCTTGCCATATGGAACGCTATTGTTTATTTTCCCAGTCCTGTGGTGGTCCACTTCGCCACACTCCATGCCTATCTTGCCATTAATATCACTGTTGCTGATGGTTCGACCTTGGCAAAGGCAGACTAGCTGTCAGCTGATGTATAGCTTGGACTTAAGCTCCGTAAATACCATTGTCTGGTAATCCGCACACCAAACACATCCGGAACCCTCACTTAACTCTTGACTATCAGTGGCCTTATTTCACTGCAGCGAGAGTGAGAAAACCTCCACAGATATTGACTTCTACGTCAATATCTGCAGGTCACGCAGCCAATTCCATCTGCCAAGACACGGCTTTATTTTCAGAAAGTAAGCACTGCGAAATTGTATAATTCACAAACCCTGTGGCAGTTTGAAACGCACCCTCAGGCTTTAATTTTCTTCAAACAGACCGAATTGTGAGGTGCTATACACTACAGATGCTAATCTGCTAATCAGATTCTGCGGCCGACTCGTTTGTTTAATTTGGTACAGGGGGAAATTTGCCACAAACATAGAGTGGCTTACGGCACCAGTGACACAAGAGGGTTTGTTCTGAAAAGCACGCTCTTGTTGACAGCTTTTAAAAGCTCCTCTCATTATTTAGCAGAGAGGGGCGGTCTGGATTTATGTGTTTTTTTTTCCCCATCTTGTGTTTGTTTGTTTTTGATGTACGGCGAGTTGGCGACAAATGAATAAGACAGAACCTTGTTTAAGAGAGGCTCTCTAATGAGGTTTGGAAACACTGGCAGTCCTACAGCAACATTCTGACATTTTCCCCATGGAGGATTTCCCTTCAAAGTTTAATTAACTGCATACGGCAGTGCAGGATTTAATGAGAATACTGTAGTCTAAAGCAGCCTTGGGTTTGAGGTTAAACGAATATCCCAGTCAAAGAAGCCCCATACACAGGTGAATTAAAAGCGGAGTAATGTAATATGGCCTCGGCTTTGTAAAAGAGGCTGATGGAGATTTTATGCCGAATGACAAATGAATAGCTGAAAAGGGAATGCCAAATCTCATTATGCCCGCCCCCCGTTATATTAATAGACATATAATTATTATTCTTATGTATATCTACTCTGTTTGTGTACAGCACTAACCATTATAGCTGTAGGCAGAAGTCCTTAATTATAACGCGTGTGTACATAAATATCCCAACAAAGGTATGTAGCCAGTGGACACAGAAGAGATGTAGGTAGTCATATGTACACACAAACAAAACAAAACAAGCAGGCAGAGGAGTCCTAATGTGACAGATGAGGTTATGTTAGACTGACTTTATTATCCGTTGTAGTGGAAATTTCCCTCTGTAGCGCAGAATAAATAAGCAGTGTGTTAGCTTCAGAGACGGACCACACAAATGTGTTCAGACATAACAAAGAGTCCGAATTGTAAAAACACAACAGAGTCAGAGACCAGTCCAGCCTCAAGCTGTTTTTACAGAAAAGTGCTTCAGAGTCAGAGTCACTGTGGATAACAGTTAGTAACAGGCATGCTACCAAAAGCCTTATTCTATTGTGTCTCTATCTTTATTTCTTTACTATAAAAACCAGCAACACACACTGCTCTCCTAACTGGTGTGTATGCAGTAGTGTGTTATGTTTTAAGTGAAATGCGGGGTTGTATAAATGTTGCCTCTGTTGTTGAATGTTAACATTCTACATGTTTATATAGAAATATTTATTTTGTGTATACGATGAGAGTAGACATGTTGTATTAGTGTGGCTACAGAATACATACAAATACATTTTGGCTTTATGAAGAACCCAGCAGTTAAGACGCCCAGCTTAAACCTTTGAATAATTTTTGAAGCGGTCAAGGTCACACACATTGACCTTGAAAACAATTGGTATCAGTATTCTGAAAATGTATCAATATTTAGTGGGACTGCCATTCCATTTCTATAGTGTTAGGCATAATGTGAGTAGTATTACTTAGCATAACTATTTTTCTCTCTCTCTCTCTCTCTCTCTCTCTCTCTCTCTCTCTCTCTCTCTCACACACACACAGATGCTGGGAACACTCACAGCATTGCCCATAAAGGTGCCTCAAGTCAGCTCTCTGCATCGACTGGCTGGACAAGCACCCACCGTGCTACCTCAGGTATCCAACATGAACACATACGTGCGTGCACATACATACGCACTCACACACCGGCTACAGCAGCACAGTACATCCTAATGCAATGTGCTGCCTGCGGCAATATAGACTTAAGAATAAGAGAGAGGGAGGGGAAAATCCTTAACTGAGATATTTGCCGTCATTTGGTTATGTATTCTAATCATGCCTATAGATTAGACTGGATTAGATTCCCCTGCCCTCTAGGTAAAGCAGCATAGACAGTAGCTAGAATAGGATAGGATAAAATATGATAGTATATAGACAGTAGTTAAATCGACATGATTTGAAGTACCTGATCTGAATTCTGAGTGCATGTTTATAGCTACGATATCTTCTCAAAGGTATGCACCACAGTGGCGTTTATTCACTTTACATTTGAAAGGCAACTGTGCACTAAAGCATGTGATTGCAGCGGAGGGGTAGGGAGCAGTGCAAGGCTATGAGAGCTGTGAGGGGAGGAGTAGAGATGAATACTCAGTGGCAGAAGGGGTACATGCTTTCAACAGTCACAGGTAATCCCAGGAACATATTGAGGAGGGTCCCTTTAAAACCCTGTACAACCCGAGTAGATAAATATACATTGTCACTTAGCTCTCCAATATACACATTTACCAATGTTTCTTTAAAAAAAACACACACATTTACTATCAATGGCAAGACAATATAACCTATTGGCTATGTAAATGTAGTCTTACAAATAAAAATAAAAATTAGCAAATGTGTTTTTTTGGAGCGCTAAGTGATGTTTTCTTTGGACTAAAATGTCTCTTCCAGGGTTATTAAATTGCACACATAACACAAGATCTAAAGGCTCTCCCCCTCTTGTATTTTCTTCTCTAGCAGTGAAAAACAATCACACCCGCCTCCCAATCCCTCAGAAACATAACCCGCATCATGATAAGAGATTGCTAATTTGTTGTGAGGGCTTTAGTGGGCCAAGCGGCACACAACAGTAGATGCCATTGATCTCTTTGTTTGTTTCTAGTTCTGTTTGTCCACTTTAGCCGGTGTTGATCAATCAGACCACTGTTGGAGGCAGAGCTCTGCTCTTATCACTGAAAATGCAACTGCTTCCCAACAAGCTAAAGCCAGCTGCTAACATTAGTGCCCTCTAGTGCAGGGCATTTGAATCGCCACCGGATGGCAGCACACTCCATTACCGACCGACCGCTTCTACAATCCACAGTGAATTAAACGGAGCAGAAATATATCTTGTATGTGTCAATGACCCCAATAGGCTAAGACAAATATTTTTTGTAATGAGTCAGTTCACAAATTATTCTCTCTCTCTCACACACACATATTTGCCCAGCCACTCTCCTATTGGACAGAAGACTGCATTAAGACCCCGCTCACGTCCGGGCATGCATCAACACTTATGGGGCACAGCAGTGTGTCGGCGTGCGTGTGGAACTGTCTGTGGTTGGTTCACTGAGTGAGTGAGCGGGCGAGTCAGTGAGAGAGAGAGTGCGTCTGTCTCTCTCTCTCTCTGTGTGTGTGTGTGTGTGTGCGTTGGCAGTGACTGACAGGTTATCTACACTGCATCATGTGAACGTTTGGCGTGAAAGACAGCGAGGTGATTTCATTTCTATTTTGCTGTCACTAAAACAGCAACAGGCTGACAGCAAGGAGGTCTGGTGGTAGTGAACATAAAGGCCAGAGCTGCAACACTGACAAACTCGGGATAATCACAATCACACACCCACTACTTTGAGTGCAGATACAGTAATGGCCATTTGTAGTCTAAAGACTGAAGGAGGGTGTCTATTCTTGGGGAATACAAACAGATGTGTTAAAAGTAGTATTCGTATATTGATGCCTAAATTGATTCCTGCCATTACAGTGAGAGAAAAAAAAAAGGCGGGAAAATTTTCACGAAAAGCTGTTAAGACAAAACAGGGCAGTTCTGTCTTGTGACCAGATGGGGCCGCCAATTTGCAGTTCGTCATCTAACGCAGCTGTAGTTTAGAAGGCAGTGTTAATGTCCGTCCAGATGCAGATTAGCAGGAAGTCATACTCTTTCTTGTGTGTATGTGTGTGTGTGGCTGACATGTGGCTAACCTGCTCCTCCAGGTCAGGCCAAAGACCCAGATCCCAGAAAGCCTTCCCCACAGCCCGTGTCAGGAGCTGCGGCCCCTGAGCTTGCAGAGGGCCACTGCTGTGGTCAGCCCCAAGAGCCAGGGCCCAGCCCTGCCCACCGCCAACAGCACCTTCAGCCACCTCCAGCACCAGGGAGACAGCCTGCCGCCTCCGCACCCCCCTCAGAGCCCGTCCGCCGGGCAGGAGTCCGACAGTGCCAGCCAACACGCCAGCTCGGCGGGGCCGGGCGTGGCGTACGCCATCATCACCCCGGCCGCCACCGGTGGCCGAGCAGCAGGAGTCCCCGAGGCCGTCAAGGTGCAGCCGCTGCTCTTCAGTGCAGACAACAAGGTGGCCGTCTGGCCCTGTGCCTGGTTAACGCTGTCTGTCTGCTTCAGCCATTCATCTTTTTTATTATTTGTAATTATTTTTATTATTATTTGTATTTATTTATTTATATATATATATATATATATATATATATATATATTAGGGGTGTAACGGTTCGTGTATTCGTATTGAACCGTTCGGTACAGACGTTGCG
>JAODUE010027140.1:0-22321 GCA_027564755.1 Amblyopsis hoosieri
TTACGAATGAAAGGGAATGTTTTTGCAAGGAAAAAAAGGGGAAAAATGCCTAGGTTTGGCCTAGTTTACAAGTGGTTAACAAGTTTCTCCATCTGTTTTTAAAGACAAAAGTACACACATGGTATGCGCATAGATGTTACGGGCAGAGTAGAGATGTGAGCTTATGAGCTATGTGGGTGGGAATAAGGAGGGGTGGAGTTTCAAACCAAAGCAACTATGTTTTTGGTATGTAAGTTAACGAACATATAACAGACATATGTTTGCTTAGCTGTGTGTTTGTGTGTGTGTGTGTGTGTGTGTGGTCCCAGGCAAGCCGCGAGGGCGAGCTTGCACACAAACTGCAGGAGGAGCAGTTCTGTCTGCTCCAGTGTGCTGTGGTGGAGGCGGAGGGCATCATACTGGACGCTGTGGCCAAACTGGACGACCCCGTACACGTCCGCTGCATCAGTTCACCCGGTAGAAGATCGTTCCCACAGTCCCGCCCTGTCCATGTGCTTGTTAGTCAGAGAACGTTGATGGTCACGTGTTCCCCCTCTAATGTGTTCTTCCTGTTACTCCAGACTACCTGATCAATCGGGCAGAGATCACTCTGGGCTCCATAGACAAAATGCAGCAGAGCCACCTGGTCTACCTGGGCAACAGGAGCGGTGTGTAGGAGCTTGTGCTGTGGTCACTCAGCTGCATGCGGTGTGTGGTGTGATGTGAGTGTATTGGTGACAGTCTTCTGTTCCCTATAGACGCCAGTGGTATGCTGAGAACAGTAACACAGTTTTCACACCTGGCTGCTGACACTATTGTCAATGGAGCCGCAACGTCCCACTCTGCTCCCACGGACCAGGCTGACCGTAAGAGACGCGCACGCACGCACGCACGCACACATGCAAAGTTAGTGTTGAAGCGTGCTTAAGGTGCAGTACTGTTAGTGACCACCAGGAGCTCGGCCTCAAAGTAGAGCAAAACGCTGTCAATAAGAAACATTGCTCTTTTTATGGACTCAATTCATTTGAGTTCTTCTAATGAATGTGATGAGTTGATTTTGACAAATGTTCCATTCAGGTAATATTCAGGTTTAAAGGGTAACTGCTCTTTGAGTTTTTTGTTTTTCGATGTAAATTTAATAACATGACTTACATTTGATGAGACGCATCAATACTCGTGTTAATATTGTAAAAATTCCCATTTTTATAAGAATCTGAATTTTAAGTGTTAATAATGGCTCTTCACATTATACATGTTTAAAATCGCTCAAACGTTTTGCTGCTTTCTGAACGTACATTTGGTCCAGTTGTGCGTCATCAAAATCAATTGACGTTAATGTGGGTCGCCCTCTTAGTCCCTCCCATCCCCTCACTCAGCTCCTTGACTACGTTTTAGCATTTTTCAAAGTTATGCAATGGGTGGAGTCAGGCTCAGAGCTGGGGTGAAATTACACTAGTCAGGCTAGCAGCTCTTAGCATTTAGCACCCGATAACAGCATTTCTTAGGTTTTACATTGCCATCTAGTGGCGTAGATGAGTAGTTCAAGCAATCGCCCGGCACATGTCCCTGTCATGTGAAGTGCCCCTATACATAATTAAGTTTCTACCATACCTGTACCCTCCCCACCATTCTGCTCTAGGTTTGACGGACAGCTGTCGAGACTGTGCCACACACTGTCTCCAGTACCTCAAAGAGCTGAAACTCCAAGCCACCTTGCAGAGAGCTGACCCTGCTGCCATACGTTACGTTGTTCAACGCATCCTTACCATAGGCCAGGTCTGGAAGATTATTCTGTTGTCTTGATAGGTTTATCACAAACTGTAGAAACATTACAGAAGTGTCTAATTAGTGTGCAGTGGGACTTTATTTCTATTAAGATTATTATCTTTACTGCAGTGATCTTTAAACCTTTTTAGGAAGTACCAAATATTTAGCATAATATACAACCAGACAACCATGAACACTAGCGTACAATATTCATATACTCTCATTTAGGAGCTGCGACCGAATAGCCAGGATATGTTGAAGGAAGAGCTGGGAGACGTGGTGGATAAAGAGATGCTTGCGACATCCATGGCTATTGAGGAAGCTGTGCTACGCATGGATGTGAGGACACACACATATATTACGCACACACACACACACACACACACACACACACACACACACACACACAGGTTTAACCTCTTCTTCTTTATAGGAGATACTAAACCAAACCAGGAGAGATACATCCGGTATAAAACTGGAGGTCAACCAGAGGTCAGTAGAATATTCTAGACTAGAGAAGGTAAATAAACATTGCGTATTAGTTTCTCCTGTCCTTGTTGACTTGCCATCTATATCCACTTATTTAAAATCACAGTATCCTGGGATCCTGCTCAGACATGATGAAGGTAAGAAGGGATTGGAACCTTTTTATTTAAATATTCACGTTGATGTTCCTTTTTCATACGCTTATGTTTGTCTCTTCTCCAGGCCATTCATATGCTGGTGACAGCTGCTACTGACCTGCAAAAAGACATTGTGGAAGGAGGCAGGGTGGGTTTGTACTACTGATAATTTAGATTCAATCAAGTGGTGGGCAGTAATTGTCTTTTGTATTATAATATAATATAATATAATATAATATAATATAATATAAATAATTCGCAGCCACAGAAAATAATAGGAGATCACTACAGCAGTTTCTCTGCTCTTTTACTATATATTTTTATTTACATTTTTTACTTACATGTGTTTATATATTTATATTTAAAGACATTTTCTATTGTATGTATTTTTACATTACATTTTAAAGAATTCTTAATTTTTTTCTGCTATATAATAATATAATATAATAATATTTCAAATAAATATAAAGGATTGTTTACCTCTTTTCTGAAGGGAGGAGCATCTGTTGATGAATTCTATGCCAAAAACTCTCGCTGGACAGAGGGACTCATCTCCGCCTCTAAGGCTGTAGGTTGGGGGGCCACACAGATGCTGTAAGTACCACCACCTGTAGGAATATTATGCACTGTGAGCCACTGTAGGCATAGGCCTACTGAACACGCACGTGCTGAGCATGTATGTACTGAACACACATGTATCTGTCCTTGCTGTCAGAGAGTCAGCTGACCGAGTCGCGGTGGAGAACGGCAAATACGAGGAGCTCATCGCGTGTTCCCACGAGATTGCCGGCAGCACTGCCCAGCTGGTCGCCGCATCCAAGGTTGTGTTTTCTCTTTTCTCTCAAGTGAAAACACCACGGAGCAATGTGTTGTCATCACCAGACACGCGTGTGTGTGTGTGTGTGTGTGTGTGTGTGTGTGCGTGTGTGCGTGCGTGCGTGCGTGCTGACCACTTTGTTTCCCCCCGTGCGTACAGGTGAAGGCTGACAGGAACAACAAGAAGCTGTCCACTCTGCAGCAGGCCTCCAGACACGTAAACGACATGGCCGCCTTGGTGGTCACCTCCACCAAGCACGGACAGCAGCAGATCACAGAGAGGGGTGAGAGACGGTGGGGAAGGGGCTAAGGGCTGTACTGACGACACACGCAGGTGCTGCTACTCATCCCACTGGCGTTTCTTACATGGGTATTGTGCTTTCTCTACACAGCCCCAATGGACTTCTCTGGGCTCTCTCTGATCAAGCTGAAGAAGGAGGAGATGGAGGCTCAGGTACAACGTGTTTCAGTGTGTTGAACCTATATAGGGAAAACTGGAATCATGTTGTCTTTGCCAGTTGCCCAGATCATTCAGATTATATCAAGAATGATATAATACATAAATAAATGTTTAAGTATGTAGAAAAACACACAAGACACAAGATCACACTTCTACAAAGCCCATGTGGACAACATAATGTGTTGAAAGTAAATACAATTGTTTTCAGATATTCAACTCTATATTCAACTCTATAAGTATGATACAATATACACAACTTTTAGTGTAGCTGATTGATCAAATAAAAAGTTTTTGTGCCAGTATTTCACTGGTTGTTCCAGTCAGACAGTGTCAGGTTTCAAAACATGCTACATTGTGCAGTCTATATTTAGCTCTTAATGATGATTTAATGTGAAGGTGTGTCCCTGGAGCATGTGTGTGTACGTGCCTGTGTGCACTGGCTAATCGTAGGAAGAGAATGCATGTCAAAACAATTCTGTGGAAGTAGATTAGTGTATAAATAAACTGGAATGTAATCGTAATGGGAGACATCAACAGGAATTCTACTTACTGTGTGTAGACTACAGTAGTGTATATGAAAACATGTTGCTCAAAAAGTGTAGGGATACTCCTGCATCCCACCAGTTATCATGTTGGTATGTGTATTGTCTGATTGTTATTGCTAGCATGTATGACATATCATATGACATCATATGGAATATAAGTATAAATGCTTTACGTTGTGTTCAGGTGAAGGTCCTGGAGCTGGAAAGCCAGTTAGAGCAGGAGCGTGTTCGCCTGGGAGAGCTGAGGAAGAGACACTATGACATGGGGAGCTCGGACACAGAAGCGGGGCCGGTGGGTGTGGATGACGCCGACAGCTTCCCACCCCCACCCCCACCCACATTGCTGGACCCTGGCCTGGAGTACCAGGCATCTTCACAAACACAGCTCGACCTCGACACCAAGAGTCTAACCAACACAAATCCCTTCCTGCAACCAAAAACACAGTCTTTCACACCAACACAGTCTTACACACCCAAGTCCTACACTTCCTCTATGGCCTACACACCTGATACAACACCTGCTACAACCTACACCCCCTCTACAACCCACACCCCCCCAACGACCTACACCCCGTCTACAACCTACACCCCCCCAATGACCTACACCCCGGCTATGTCTTACACCCCTTCACCTTCCTACACACCTCCTACATCCTACACTGCACCCTCTATGTCCTACACACCTCCTACATCCTACACTACACCCTCTATGTCCTACACACCTCCTACATCCTACACTGCACCCTCTATGTCCTACACACCTCCTACATCCTACACTACACCCTCTCAGGCCTACGTCCCATCTCAACCGTACACACCAAAGCCAAGCCCGAATGTCGTCCAGCCTCAGACCCTTTCACAGTCACAGCCCTGTGCATTTACGTCAAACCTGCCCCAGTCTACTGCTGCTGCGTCACAGAGCAACACAGAGCCCAGCAAGCCAGCCCCAACTAAGAAAAGCAACATCTTCTCAAAGTCAGGAAACCTGCTGAAGAATGCGGTAGGTGCTGACCCATATGTAGGTCTACTAAATGATGTGTTGCCAACAACAACTGATGCCACTGCTCAATGATAATATATACACAAACAACGCGTATCTGAACATTCTTTCTGTAATTCTTTTCAGTTCAAGCGAAATGAAACTGGAACGGGAGAAACCTAAACACTGCATCGACAAGAATATCAACCTGTATCTATTTTACTGTGCATTTGAGACATGTAATGACATTTATTCAACCTATTTCACTATGTAATAAATATAATGGTTTAATTGTGTGATAGATGTTTTAAAATGTGTGAAATAAATCAGAAGGGAACATGTACATGTTAGTTTCTATAATTTTGATAACTGTTGAGTCACTTTGAAGTGACTATTAAGTTTAACTATATATTATGGACTCATATGATGGACTCGTATTTTATCTTAGCAACAACTGTGGTTTATTGGAGGAGGGGGGGAAGGGGGCGTGAGAGGGGTAGATTGATGGGCGTGTTTCCGAGTCTGCAGCTCTAATGAAACTGCGCATGCGCCCAATGTCTCCTTCATTGTGCCCTATCAAGCCAAGCTAACAGTCATTACAGCAGCACGCATAACGGCACAGTCTTTGCTTATTCTCCTTGCTCAAAAACTGCACTGGTATGGAATATTGATTCGTTTAAAAAATTTAGTTACAGAGTTTAAATAACTACCAGTTTGTCGTGATAGCATATATTTCGCTAAGATGCTAATACGGTAAAGGTGCATTTGAGTCCAAGGTTAGCAAGTTAGCTCGAATGTTGTGCTATTCGGCTAGCTTTTTTATATAATGACGTCCTGCTGATTTATGCACGTTTTAAACATTTTATGTGATGCTTGTGTATTTTATATTGTGTGTTTTTGTCATTCACATTTGCACCGTCGCTACTACTACGGCACCGGTAGCAACATTATCACTGGGTTTGGTCGCTAGCTATAGTGCCGTAGCTTGTTGCTGAGGGTCGGTGCGTATGTGTGAAGGGAATGGAATATAGGAGTAATACCGTACAGTACTATAAACGCTTGTCATCCAACAATTCCTTTGCCAGGTTTGATAGCTTTGTTACGTCAGATCTAGCAGATTTAACTCTGCTGCCTGTCATATCAAATGCATGTCTCTCCCACGAAGCTTTCACTGAGCAATATGCTATCCTTTGTTTCATTATTCACTGCAACGAACAGCATGGAGCCATGTGTCTGGTTGATATAGCTTATTACAATAGAACTGCACATTTTCCTAACATTTTCATAACCAAATGATGCTAAATCTATCGCAAAGCTAGACCCAGAACCCGTGTGCGTTTGTATTGTATGCTAACCTTGATGATTCATGGCCATAATAGAGAAGCTCTTATTTTGTCGTGGGGGTTTATTAAATTTTCCCATACCCACATTTACTGATTAGTAAGTATTAACTAGTTTGGGTAACGTTGGAGGGCAGTTTCAGTGTGAAATACCTTAATGTGTTGCATATCTAGTGTTGGCCAGCTTTCTTTTAGGCATTTTGTACCTTTTTGATTAGGCTTCACCTCACTTACCTCCTTGAATGTCTGTGATTTTTCAGTTTTATCATAAAAAAATGTCCAGAAATGTTGAACATCGTGGAATGAGTAAAATTGTGTGATTAAATTGGTTTTATTGAATCCATCCATATAATAATTCCTAGTGGAATAACATTACAGATTTGTGGTGGTCTAACATCTATTTAAAAAATGTCTAATATTTTAAATATTTGGATCAAAGTACATATATACTTGGGTGTAGGCTATATATTGATTATAATTATGGATTTGGTGTTCTTTGAATATTTGTAATTCAGTCATTTAGATGCCACTGCTCACTGTAACCTACTAATATTAGATATATTTGTTTGGAGTGGGACTACAATGAAGACTATTAGATTTCAATGACCACATTTAAGTGTAGACAATAAGCATAATCTTGTTTTTCTCTAGCACCATGGCTGTCCCTCCTTCATACTCAGACCTGGGCAAGGCTGCCAAGGACATATTTAGCAAAGGCTATGGTAAGTTGTCTTCAGCGTTCCAATTAATTATTGCAATTTGGAATGCTATACTCACTGTCTCATTTAAGGTATATTTGTATTTTGGACTATCTTCAATTAAACACTGATCTGTTTTGGTCAGATCATAGAAATGAAGTATTTATGCCTAGTAACTTAAGATATTGTCTTGTGTGTTCTGATGTCTGTGTCTGATAAGATTTATGTACTTATGGCTGATTTAACTATATAAAAATGTAGGTCTACTTTAAGTTGCTTTTCGTTAAAAGAGCCTGCTGAATACAGAAAATGTCAACATGCACATTAACAATTGCTTTTTCACAAATATAACTTGCAAATGTCAGTGATCTTAGCATTGCTGATCCATGAAGAAAAAAAAAGAATTGTGAAATGCAATATAGGCTATTAAGGCTCAGAGAGAAAAAAAAATAGTGTCTTGTTCAATGAAAAGGGAGGAGGGTTTAGCTAATGTTATTATCAATAAAATAAAAATGTTTCTCCCAGGCTTTGGTGTTGTGAAGCTGGACCTAAAGACCAAGTCACAAAGTGGTGTGGTAAGAACAGTTAATGTGACTTGGCCTAATCTGGCATATATTTCCTCCTGCCTTTAACAACCCTCTGTCTGAGACAAGGACCATTTTGTACTGTTGCTCCTATATGTCTTGCCTTTACGATTCCCGCGATTACTTAAATGTTCAAGGTTCACGGCTTGACAGGTGCGGCTGATGCTGCTCTGCTTGGCTTGATCTCTGCTTTGTTAGATAGAAACAAGCTGCGTTCACATCCAGTCTGTTCCTGTCTGCCTCTCCTAACCCCTGCTCTGTCTCCATGCTGCGGCCCTTTACTATGGACCACACTCACTTTGTTGTAGATGGTAAGGTTAGAACAGCCCTCTGTGCATGGAAGATAAAAAGCTGCCCCATCTGTTTTGTGTTCATTCATTAATATGTATGACCTCCCTCTGTTTCATTGCGCTTTTATTATCGATCCTTAACCTTTTTGCCTTTTGGAACGTTATTGCTTTCCTTCACTCGTTTTAATGGTCTGTAATGGAATGATGTGTTTTGTGTTATGGGCTTCAAGAGTTGTAGTGGTGTCACGATGTTGTCTGCATCATATCACTATAATTTCCCCTTACATACTGGATGTGCATATAGTTATATAGTATTTTCCCTACGCTGCATAGTTTTTTACGCAACCACAATGCAACATTCTACGTGACGACAACTTCTGATTACAGTTGGTATCCATGGTGATGATAGCAGATCCCGTGGCCGGTCCCAGTAATGAAATCTGAATTAAATTGACACTACTCCATGGGACATTTTATTAATATAGAGGGAGTCCAAGTTTTGCCAATAAAATGAGCCACATCCATATTATAGGTACAGCCAGGTCACGTCAGGTGAAAGGCCTTTCACCTTACGCAACTGCATACACAATACAATGTTGCAAGCTCTACGCTGCGCTCCATAAGAAATTAATGAAATTCCTGTGAAACGGTACACAACTACGCATCCAGTATGTAAGGGGTGTAAGCTTGTCGTGACAAAGCTTTTCATTGTTTTCATCCAAACATTTGACTAATACACTTGAACTTCACCTTCCCCTAACCAGCTTTGGCAATCTAGTCATTTTACCTGGCACACTATATAACCCTGTTTTATTCTAAAGCAATCTAGTCATCTTACCTGGCACACTATATAACCCGTTTTATTCTAAAGCAATCTAGTCATCTTACCTGGCACACTATATAACCCCTGTTTTATTCTAAAGCTTTGTTCACATTCAACATTTCTCATCGAACAAAGGCCTAATCTAAACAGAATGTTGTAAAGCTGCTATTAACCAATATGGAGGGCTGATAATGCTAATATTACTGATACTGTACATTGAGAAAATACTGTACATCGAATTTCTCCAGTGCTTTGCAAAACATTTTTGGATTTATCATTGTTTTATTATATTATCTAAAAACAAGTATGTTGGCCTCTATTAAGAAAACATCTTTTTATTAGAGAAATTTGTAAAATGTTTGCAATACATTTTGTTTTTATTTCCATGTCTTAAGTGTTCATGAATCATTGTTTGGCTAACCCAAATGTCACGTCTGTATTCCCATCCCCTCGTGTTATCTTTATTTACCCGTCTGGATGGACACCCCTCATTCTCTGTTAATATTTGGTTTACATACAGTACTTCCTGTTTCACGGCACGCTAACGCTAACCCTCCTCCCGCCAGGAGTTCAACACATCTGGCTCCAGCAACACAGACACGGGCAAGGCTGCCGGAAGCCTAGAGACCAAATACAAAATGAAGGAACTTGGCCTGAGCTTCAGCCAGAAGTGGAACACAGATAACACACTGGCCACGGAGGTCAATTTGGAGGACCAGGTGTGTGTGTATTTGTGGCGGCACAACGTGTGTTGATATGGTTTACAGAGTGCTTTACTAGTACATTAGGTTGTTGTTTCTGTCTCAATATTAAATATGGATTGTCCCGCAGCTTGCTCAAGGATTGAAGGTGGCTTTGGACACATCGTTTGTACCAAATACAGGGTGAGTGAACATGTGGGCTTTGCATCATGCGAAATGTAAAACGTATCCGTCATGTTTACAATGCATCATCGGCATAAAATACGACTATTCTGCGACTTAAAGCGTGTTATTTTCCTTCCCACAAAGCGGTGTTCCTTGCACAGCCTGTATAGCATGCTGGGGGGGGGGGTAAATGACCATCTTTGTCATGGCTATCTCCTTCCCAGTAAGAAGAGTGGCAAGCTGAAGACAGGCTACAAGCGTGACTACATGAACCTGGGCTGTGACATCGACTTGGAGGGCCCCATCGTCCACGCGGCCGCCGTGGTGGGCTACGAGGGCTGGCTGGCCGGCTACCAGATGGCCTTTGACACGGCCAAATCCAAGCTGGCCCAGAACAACTTCGCCCTGGGATACAAGACCGGGGACTTCCAGCTCCACACCAACGTGTGAGTGCCTGTTCTGGGCCTTCTCCTCCTGGGGTTTGAACGCACCCAGCTAACTCAGGTTGTGCGTGTTGTCTGCGTCTCCCAGTAACGACGGCACGGAGTTCGGAGGCTCCATCTACCAGACGGTGAACGACGAGCTGGAGACGGCAGTCACCCTGGCCTGGACGGCGGGCAGCAACAACACCCGCTTCGGCATCGCCGCCAAGTACAAGCTGGACAAAGACGCCTCTATCTCTGTACGTTTCCGCTGTCGCCGCATGCGTCTTCGCCCCCCAGACATGATTACTGTGAATACATTCTCATGGACGTACCGTCCAAAGCTCACGGCAGTTGGTCAGTAGATGGTGAATGAGTAAAGATGTGTTATTGGGTTCATATTGAATTTAAGCTCTCTCGCTGCCCTGTTCAAATCACACGCCTTTTTAAAATCACAGTTATAAACGTAGTATTTGTCCTTTCCTGCAGGCCAAAGTGAACAATGCCAGTCTGATTGGAGTAGGCTACACCCAGAGTCTCCGGCCAGGTAGGCTTGGGGGTTCAGTATACATGAAGGGGCTCGTGTTTTAGAGTTTATACCAAATGGAGGAACAGTCTTACACAAATTAGACTTGGACGAACAAATAAAAACATCAACGATTTGTCGTGTTGCGTTTGCGCCATATACAAACAATTTAGTTTTTTTAGTTTTTTCTTGTTCTGAAATCCTTTCCCCTCCTATCCATCTAGGTGTAAAAGTCACCGTGTCTGCCCTGATCGATGGGAAGAACTTCAACGCCGGTGGACACAAGGTTGGCATGGGCTTCGAGCTGGAAGCGTAGAGCCACCAACATAGGAAAAGCCCAGGCCCTATTACAACACAGTCCATTAGACCAGCGACTCACACATTTCCCCAGTCCACCATCAACTAGCTTCACACACACACATGCGTGGAATGAGCATGGTTGAGTCTCAGCATCATTGTTAACACGTGGGAGGGTCATCAACAGAGAATTGGTGGATTTGTTGATCCTTTTTAGTGGACAGTGCATTGGAAGATTGTGGATAAACATTCTGTTATGGTCGTTAGAGTAGAACTATTTATCTCCTTGTAGTTATTTGCTTATATGCTTGTTGGTGTAAATGTGTAGCTCATTAAGGCTCCTCAGTTCAGTTGGTCTGCTATCTTAAAAGCATGTCTGGATGAAAATGTAGATGCAAGATGTTTGCTTGGTTAACATGGTGCTGACTGTCTGTTTTTCGTATGACACATGAACACTGCATCAACAGTTATCTACAGTTTTACTGTTTCCCAAGCGTCAAGTTTGTGTTGGTCACTTCACTTCCAAGAGAAGCAGTTAAGTACTATATTCAGTTTTACCTAAAAACACTGAAGGACGGGTTCTGTTTTAAGTGAGGGACCGATGAATGGTGCAGGCCAAGAGAGTGCAGTAGAAAACAAATGTACAAATAGTGATAATGGTCTTTTAAACTGTGACATCAAATTTAATGGGTGAAATCAACACAGTGGAATCTTCCAATAGGATTATGTAGCTCTATGGCATTTTCTACACTGTTGTTTTCATCTATATATTTTTTTTAAACACATCAGTCACAACTTAAGTGATCATTTGAGACCTGTAGCAGTTGCAATGATGGGTTGTGTTTTCATGTTGCTTGGGAACTATACTGAAAGTCAGTGCACCTTCCTTGAAACAGGCTGCTCTTTGTTGCACTTCACTACATAGTTCCTCTTGAGTAAATAGTCACATCTCACGATCAAAATGTATAGTTGTGTTCCATGACTATCTTTTTTGTTTTTGTTTGTAATAAATCCATTCATCAGATTTAATTGTCATGTGTTTTAGTGCTCAGTTTTCTCATTTGGACAACATTTTCTATCTCAATTAAGGGGAATAAAGTGTTTTATGGAGATTATTTTTGCTCTTTACATATTTACATTAATGTTGTTAACCACGCCCTTTTGCAAATTATTTTCATAATGTAGCGGTATTGAGGGAGTCACGGAATATGGAAAAGTAAGTTTGGATACATATTATTGAATAACTCAGGCTGCCACCACAAATTATAAAGGATATAATTCTGATTACAAAGCAAAATAGTCCAAGTAAATCTGAAATATTGAGACTTTAGCAGATGTATTTTTAAAAAATAATTTATTATAACAAATGAAATTACAATCTATAGCTGTATGGGTTAAATCAGAAAGTTAACAGAAAATTCAATATGAAGGAACCTTATCTGTAATGTGTACTATAATGTGTCACTATAATTCTACAACTATAAAAAAGTATTGTGAATAATTATATTATCTAACATTTAAAAAAGGCAAATACATAAATTGTTGACCAGAAGCACTCAGGATGAATACTGTGAGTATATCAGTTATTCTGGGTGTGTTCCTACGCGTCTTGAACGTGTTCAGATAGGGCTTCATGTCCTCTTTATCATCAAGCACACCCATTCTATTTCCTACTTAGACTATTATACCTTCCTTTAAAGACTTGTAGGCTACATTACAGTAAAATCGTACAGCATGTTAGAACTATGTGTCCTGTGGGAAATTAATATAGATACTTGTTTTAGTACTTAGTGCAGATAATTTTACATTCATATACGAAATAAAATGCATGTTAAATATGATTTACTTAGTAGGCTACTTCAACAGAACTGACTCGCCTGGAGTTATCCTGCACGTAGGTTATCAAAATAACATTAACACGAAAACTTGGATTTTCTATTAAAATGTAGGTCCTATAGGCTACACCTACAAATGAAGATTTTAGGGACTTTACATTCTGTACAATTTCCTAAAAGATTAAATGTTGAATGGAAATATTGAGAACTTAATCATAAAATGAATATACAGTATGTTTAGGGTTGTTTTTTGCCATTACATCCTTGCAGTAAACAGTTTGTTATGATATCTGGTTTGGCTTGTCTGTCCAAGAAGAGATCATCTTATGGTAATACCTTTTCAGGTAGAACCACAGATTACAAAGTCCTCCTCACCAATGCCTTTAAATAGAAATATCCTTCTGTTCTGTACAGTAAGAAGCATGCTCAACATGTCTCCACTATAGCGGCGCTGTGACAGCTATTCAAGTTTTATATATGTAGGCAATAGGCTTTATGTGAAATACAATAGTGTTTCACCCATGGTAAACACATTTCTGCTATCCAACCCTTTTCTTGAGAGGATCTCACAGCATATTCACTTTTGCCACCACCTGCTTACAACCTGTTCGAGCATACTCAATACCACCAACGGCAGGGTAATACTCCATTTCTACTGCCAGGCGTTCAATGTTCACACGGTCTGGATAAAACCCTTCCCTTGTCATCTCTTCCAGAAAACAGCTCATGACGTGACTTTTATCCAGAAGGCCCATGGGTAGGATGTCTGCCTCAGTCCACAGGGGGTGCAACTTCTCCAGAGTGTCGCGCAGTATTGGAGTTAGCTCCCTAACCAGGTTGACGTAACGCCTGGCGGTGGGTATCGACATAGCAACACTTGAAGAGTTATGCATCAGGTGTTTGGTTATATGGGCGTGGCCAAGGTTGCTGAAGAGAAGGTATACTGCGTTTAGATATTCGTTGGAACGTTTAGAGACCACCAGCTCCCTCAGAGCATCCAGTAGTTCACTGTGCAGGTGTTCAGCCTCGTCGAAGATGAAAAGAGGGATCTTCTCCTCTTCCTCGGCGCGTTCAACTTTTTCTGTTATCAACTCGGACAGGGCTTGCGCACAGTGCAAGGCCTCTGCCTCATCGGGGCAATGGTGGAGAACATAGTACTGGAGCACTAAGTCTTCCCCCACTATGGAACGGAAGTGGCCAGCTAACACGCGGCCCAAGTGGCTCTTCCCTACCCCACTGGGGCCGTGGATGGACAGAACAAGTGGCTTGTTGTGGACGTAGGTGGAGAGGTAGTCCTTCATGTGGGCTAGCAGGTCTTCTACTGCCCCCTGTTGGCCAAACACCTCCCGCCTTAGTGTCCTCTCCAAGCCCTCCAGGTCATATCTTACAACATGGTCGTCCAGGTTCTCTATAGCGTTGTAAACCTGCAGACAGAGGAGAGAGAACCGTTTTTATTGGAGAAGGGTCTATATGTCCCACCACCAGTATACGGCAATAGCAGACGCTTCTTTCTGCCTCACTGCTATTGACTGAGGCCTAAATAATGTCTGCAAACACAGCAGAGAATAAATAAATGATAACGAGAAGGATATACGCGCTTTCAGGTAATTGAGTGCAATTTCATCTTATGACCAGACGGGGTCGCCAATATGCCAAGTTATATAAGTTAAGTAGTACGTGGACTTTTTACCATACCTGGAGAAACACAATGGCAAGCAGCAGGTACAGGCAGTACTTGGCCCGGCTCTGCCCCTGCTTGGGAGGGGCTTTGCGCCTACCTCCAGTGGGAAACATCACTCGTCTTTTAGTAATCTTCCTTTTCTTGAGGTGAAAGGTGGAGGACAACGTGGGGTAGGAGGAGCAGGGCGTTAGTCCGTCGAAGGTAAAGAATTTGGGGCTGATTCTTTCCTGGGTGGCCGCGGGGGCTGCGACTATGTCCTGGACGGCGGCCAGCTCCATGCGTCTTTTCTTCATGGCCATGTACTTCTGCTTAATCCGTATCACGGCGCGGATAGAGGCGGAAAACTTGTACAAACTGGGTGTTGTTCTGCCATTGTCTTTCATATCTTCAGCTTCCTCTCTCTGCATCTCTCCTTCTGTCAGAGAGACTGAGAGACTGTCACTGCTGTCACAGTCACTCATCTGTATGGGCGAAAGAGGGTAATAATCAGCAATAATAGTCTAGTAATAACAATGATCATCGATGCTGGGTGTGCCGCGGTGTAGCAGTTAACTCACTATTATATAAGCAGTCTCTAGGCCCCATTCGTTACCTTTTTATCATCACGCATCTTTTGTAACAACGGTTACAAATAATTATTTGAGCTAGCAGCTCTACTGTACCTTCTACATGAACATGTAGTGGTTATTATGGTAGTCACTATGTCAACTGTTCATGCACACTACATTTCAATAAGTAATAATCTGTATTGTGTTCAAGTGTGCACAGTTTGAAATACCATTCCCACCACATTTCAACGCTCCTTTCAACATTGTAGCCTATAATAACGTTACGGTTATGGTTAAATTAGGTTTGTTTGGAGTATCAAGCTGAACACATTGTTTCCTTCATGTATCATTTTTGTTGAAACTGCTACAAATGATTGCTTGGAATAAATTAGTTAACCTTGTCCCATGTCCTCAGTTGGCTAGATGTCCTAACAGTATAAATAGAGACCCGCTACACTCTGTTTATGAAACGTATGGCCATTTGTTTTATGATAAGCTTTGCTAGATCACTTTTTAGCCTATATATGACATTGTAGCTATTTTGCTGATTAGTTTATGATACTGATTATTTATTCAAGAAATACAAAAGCAAATATGGGTCAATCTAGATTCCTGGCTGACAGTCTTTAATCTTACTTAAAAAAAATTCAATAAGCATTTGTTTTCCCTTAGAGTCTACTTTCTTTATTTTCGTTTTCAGTACTGTGAGTTCCCTTTCAAGGGAAAGACACACATGACTGACACGATGACTGCTAGCAGCCATTGATTAGCTGCGTTCAGAGACGAACCTCGGCGTGGGGATGGACTAAACCAATTTCAGCCTTTTGTAAGGGGTGAGAATGGACTACAACATTTATTTTTAAGATTAAAGTTCAGTCACTAAACTAATTTATTTAGCCAATTTATATTTAGTTATAACCATATATATGTTGTAAATTTTTATTTCTAACAACAACGCACACAAAAAACGTTAAATTCCAATATTTTTGAAGGCCCTCACCACATTAGGGCCCTGGGTATTCAGTCCCACTACCCCCTCCCACTTCAAGCATGCCGCTGCTGGTGCTATTGAAGCTGCTGATTGGAGAGCTATAGCTTTTGAGGGCTATAATTTTACTTTCATTAGTTGTTTGTTTTTTTAGTTAGACCTATATATAAGCCCTTTTATAGTCCTAACTAAAACAATAAATAATGAAAGTACTATTTTGAAATTAGGCTACCCAAAACCCGTTCTCTGAACCCTCCCTCAGCTCATTGTGAAGCACCATTGACAGACCTGTTGTAGCTGATTGACAGGCAAAGTAGATTTGAATAGCTACAGTATCAAGAAGTTCCCTGATTTTCCAGAATTATTCCCAAAATCTAACTTGATGTATAGAGGCCATGAGGCTAACCAGAGCAAATACCTCACAGAGCATTTGACCCACTGATAGTAAAGAAGTATTCTATGGCATTTATAAGAAATTACAAAGAGCACCAGCCACCTGCTAGTGTACTATAGGTGAGCTATAGTGGTCCTCAGCCTTTTTGATCATAACCATTATTAAAAGAACAAAGGTCCAACAGCCAATTTATGTGGTGGGATGTATTTAGAAAACAAATTTAAAGGACACCAGGTTAATTAAGAATAAAAAAATATAACACACACAATTATATAAAAGAAATATAGTATATATTTTAAAAGTACAATCTTAAAATCATCTTGCATCCCGCTCGAGGATGGGGTTTTTGATATGCACTGGAAGAGGGTTACACCATTAGCAGACAGTGAGTATACAAGCATTAGTAGTCACTGTAAGCATTGTTATGCATCTTGCTCAACGATGGTGAGGTTTGTTGGGGATTGACCCAAGGTGAGTGGTAGGTTACAACACTGATCTAAATGATATGTAACAACTGTACATTCTTTTCTTATGATATAATGCATATGAGGCATAAATCAAATGTCATTCCTTACCAACTAGTCCAGAAATGCAACAGCAAAGTGTTGTCACAGTTTTTATTAATGGCGACATCACATTAGCCTTATGTTGGCTTCCCTCCACTGACACTTCCTGTTTTGTACAGAGCTATCAGTAACACCCTCTGGGCTTTGAGCCCTACTTGTTCACAAGTCAGAAAGCAGGTCAGTTAGAAACAAGTTGGAGATGAGTAACTAGGATTGGCTTGGCATGCAGATTGAACATTACCGCTTTTGAATGTTAATTGTTGTTAGGACATATTTATCATCTCATCTTTCAATTGAATTTAAATTCCAGTGGAAATAACAGTGGAGGCCACAAATCTGAAGGTAAGGCGAGGTCTTGTTCTAATACCACTATGGTCTGTGGTTTAGGCTGCATTCCGTGCATTGTAGAATCCTACAGCAGACTGTATATTGTCTCTTAAATGATACTGCTAGTACACTAAAATAGGCCTATAGATGAACACACACATGTCTATACATGCACACACACACACCTCTCTCTCTCTCTCTCTCTCTCTCTCTCTCTCTCCCTCTCTTACACACACACATTCAGACAAATACGCAAGTGATATGATATTCTATTTATTGTTATCTTCTCAAGTGACACGTTAACATTGACCCGGCACCAAGAAACAATGAGCGTGGCTGGGTAAAGGCCTGAACCACCAGCTGTATGTATGGCACACTACTATGCAAACTATATAGTGGGGAACTGGTACACTACAACAATAGGAAAAAGATGTCATAAAAATGCAGAAACCATGTCAGCTTACCTTTAACGTGTACTGAATCTGAAATTCCAGATGAGAAATACCTTCCTACAGTGAGTCCATATTGAGAGAGAAGCAAGGTCTGTTTCTAGCTTCTAAAAGCCCCAGGGCAAATGAAACTCAAGAAGAACCCTCCTACAGTATACTGTGTGTGTATCTACACACCTCCCCAGTGCCTGCTCTCTCTCCTAGACTCCTCCTCTATCTTTTCAAATAGTTTAGTGCTGTGGTCTAAAAGGTTTTCAGCCACAGCCATAGCCTCCACAGCATTAGTTGAGAATTGGCAACCTAATGCAAACTGAACCACAATAATTCACATAATGTATAAAAATATATATAAAAAAATACATTATATAATTGAACAGTATGTATAGTTTGCTAAAGACAACTAGATTTAAATGAATACAATATGTTTTTACTATATATATATATATATATATATATACACACACACAGTATTAGACAGTTTAGGGCTACTTTAGAATAATACAGAAATTACACTGGCCTTACTGAAAGCTGTGGCATATGTTTGCATGCTATGAGGGTAATTTGCCTAAAATCAAATCTAAAACAAGTATATTTCACAAGGTACAATATGATGCACTCTTATATTATATGTAAATATATTCATACATCATATGAAAAAGTATGTTTTGGCAATTCATGTGAAAAGCTTTCATTGATAAAATGATAAGCTTCAAAGGAATTTATCTGTTGATTTAACAGTTGGCCTAGAAGCACATTTCCTGAAACTGGATGCTTCCTAAAACCTTAGGTTATACAACATTATTTCAGATGGAAAAACCCTTGCCTATCATACTGTAACTCAGACCAAGACAAACAAAAATGCTTATCAGTCTAGGGTCAACTCAAATATTATGCAATGTAACAGTAGGTACTGTAGTCCAGTAGCCAGATGTTATTTGTTTACTGAATTAGATGTTAACTGTGATGTTAACTGATGTTATCTAACATCAGTTAGAATCTAACTGTTAATGATAAACTGATGTTAGATAATGGCTACACTACAAAATAGCAGATTGCAGTCAAATCCTTCAGAAACAAACATTTTAGATAATGGCTACACTACAAAATACCAGATTGCGGTGGAATCATTCAGAAACAAACATTTTAGATAATGGCTACACTACAAAATACCAGATTGCGGTGGAATCATTCAGAAACAAACATATTTGCCCTAATGTATCATATTTACATTTTCGTGTAAAAGCAAATGATACTGTACTGTGTACATATGAGAATTACAATAAAGTACATGCACTATTAAGAAGTTCTGAGAACCATTTTGAACACAAGGCTTACTGTAATCTCAAACTGAAGATCAATATCTTTACTTCAGTGTCTAGGAAGTGTAATTCTGAGGTTAGGTGACAGTTCAAAAGGAAGTAACTGCTTAATTTAAACATTGAACTATCAAAGATGTTCATATTGAGGAGCTGGCCAGCCTCTGTACAGTTTACTTTAAAAGCTACAAAGTAAACTGTCACATACATGTGTATACAGACAGCAGCTAGACACAGCTGTACAAGTCATGACTCAGATTTAACAGCTAGAATATAGAAGCACCAGCTATGCTACAGATTCCATAGCCTTTGAAGAAAATATAAATATACAAGGACCTGACCAACTTTAGTGCACATCACTACTTTATAATAATAATAATAAAAATCTTCATTCATCTTCAAAGCGCTATATTGTATTCAATATTCATTTGACCTACAACCAGTTTACAAACGTGCCATATTGTGATTAATTAATGGAGTTTAAAACAATAATAAAATCTCAGATTTTGTAAAGTGACAGTTTCTCTCTGGCACTTTGTATTAGTGTTTTCTATTTCTATGTTCCATTGAGTTTACTCATAGACAAGTACCGGTGTATCTCCATTTATGATCAAGGTCATTTGGGGCATCAATTTACATTTGAAATGGAAGGCAAATTAAAAACATGAGAAATGTATGAATGAAATAAATAAATAAAAATAACCCATAGGGTATTAAAACAAACTTTAATTTTTTTTTATACATGTGGCACTTGAAATATGACATTTCTGCCAAGGGATTACATTGTATGTACATTTACCTAATTCCTGTTTGGGGCTTTAATAATTTAAAAAAAAGAAACACAACAGCCATGCTCAGGTGTGTGTGTGGTGGGGGGTTAAAGAGGGATAATAACCAGGATGTTACACAGGGTGAAGACTCTTCCTGTTCTGCTCTTTATGCACTACTGGCTCATATTCCTGGCCTTTCAAGGGACACTAACATGCCAAACTATGTTTTCAGCATGTTCCATTTTGTAAGCCAATTTATGAGAAACATTCTGGAAGAATCATTATAGAAAAACTTAAAATGTACTTCCTCTATTGCATTTCATTAACCTTTTTTATATTACTTACTGTATATGATCTCGTATTGGCTTCTTTGAGAAATAGAGTAGACATTTTCCCTTTGATCGTGTTTAAAATACAGCACACAAACCAGGAGCAGTGTATAATTATGACTAAATTAACAGTTAAGGCAATAAATGACCATTTTAAATGTTCAAACTTCAAAATTCAATACGTGAATGAGCAACCATCTTGCCCAAAATATCCACATATAAACCACATACATCCAGTTCAAGAAGTGTCTGCTTAAACGAAAGGCAAAGTCATTTATGTTATCGAGTCCTAGAATGAATGAGTCTTCTTGCTCTTCTACCCATGGCATCTCTTGTTGTAGACACATTTTTACATGTTGGGGGGGAGGGGGTGGTGGTGTTGGATGACAGGCTTCTGCCATACATCTGTCCATTACAGAGAAACATTAATGTAATTTCCTGTGAACGGCTCGTTACTTCCTCTTTTTGGCACGCAGCCTCCTTCCTCTGCTGGAGGAGGGGCCTGCCATGTCCACAGCGCTGTCTGAGGGGCTGGCGCCGATGTTGATGTGTCCCTCCTGGATTTCAGTGCGAGCCTCTGGGGACAGGTGCTCCATATGCTGCTGGGTCTCCAGGTAGAACATCACATCTCTCAGCTGCTCCTGCAAGTCTGCTATGACCGCATCCTTCCTCTCTCCTGAGAGCACACACAAACAACATCATCATCATGCCTTGGTTTTTGTGGAGCACCAGGCAACAGAGGACCTGATAGTAGATAGTTCTGACTAAAATGTTTTTAGAGACAGGCTGCAACACACAGAACACAAAGAGTCAATTGGAACAGTTCTAGTTTTTTTTTTTTAAACCTGTTGCTCACCGGTCTCTCTAGCTTTACGCTCCTCCTCGGCCAGCTTGGCTTGGAGCTCAACCTGATTGGCTCTTAGACAGCAGTTCATCTCCTGCTCCTCCTTCAACTCCTGGCTCAGCTTCGCCACTCTGTTATTTAACTGGCCACACCTGAGATAGGAGGACCCACCGACGCTACTGTTTCAAAACTGGTTCTTAAAGCTAGCCTATATATAAACTAATGTCCTTTAGATTAGAGTGACCAACCCAGAACTACTGTCAGCAGAGCATCATTGTGTTTGGATACAAACCGAAATCAGAAGGACTTGCCTAGTCAACTTACGTGCACATAATCTCCACCTACTTTTTCTCTACACCTTGTTTATCCTTCGACAGCTCTCCCACGCGTCTCTCCAAGTTATCACAGCGCTCTATGGTCTCCTTAAACTTGGCCTTCATGTTGTTGATCTGTAAAGCAAGAATGCATATTTAAAAAAAAAAAGTGTCTGGATGCTATGTGATCAGATACAGTTTATCAATTATTGTAGGGACCGCACAGTCCTATGCTAACCGATCCACCTACTTATACAAAGTAATAGACTCTGCTACTTCATTATTGTACCACTCTGTACCTCCTCAGCCGTTTCTTTCTCCAGATGAACAATCTTATTCTCCCAGTAAATCCGTTGGGACTCCAGCTGACTTGTCAGCAAGTATGAGTACTATGGGAGGGAGGAAAACGCATAAAATTGAAGTGGAATGCAACATTTAAGGCCAATTGGAATGCAGCCGTGCTGCTATTAATTATTTAGGTCACGTCAGGTCACTTCATTACATTTATGTCTCGAGGAGCGGCACACACACACACACAATTCACAGAGAAACTGATGACCATGAAAACCACAACATGTGTTTAAGCCAGCATCTACTGCCTAAGGGAGGTTAACACATGTACGGATTCACCCGATCTGGACAGGTCTAATGTGTTTTGTGTGTTAGTGGATGAAAGATGTTTGGGAAAGACAGATGAAGTGCGGGTACCTCTAGCTGCAGAGCATCTATCTTCTCAGCATGGCAGGTGTCTCCTTCACATTCGTACTGCACCATCTTACCGTCGGTCTTGCTAGCCACCAGCCGGTGGACGTAGTTGTCTTGAACAATGAAACATTCAATTTAGCGCCACCAGAGCACGCACACACACGCGCGCACACGCACGCACGCACACACACACACACACACACACACACACACACACACACACACACACACACACACACA